>JAIUZE010062185.1:357-42829 GCA_022085475.1 Heliosperma pusillum
CCGAAATCACATTTTCCGTTCACATGCGATAAAACTCGGTCAATCATAGACGCCGAGTACCCCAAATTCGGTAGAGCAATTCACGAAAGAGGCGGAAAAGAGCACAAGCCTCATAACAAGCGGTACGCTACATGCAAAAAACACCACCTCGCAAGTACACAACATTTGACGGCCGGGTCGATCAACGCAAAGCGTTCGCCTCCCAACAACGTCGTCGTATGCCCACTAACACATGCAATAAAGCAGTAAGGATATATCCCCGTTCCGACATTCCAGCCTTACGAACGGGAAGGTAGCCAAGGGAATGAGAGTACAAAGCACAAGACAAAATAGTGCTCAAACCGTACATTTGTAAAAACCGACTCAAAGTGGGACATAGCAAAAACCGTCACAAAACATGTGATACAAGCGAATGAAATATCATATGTCCAAAACATTAATATTATAAGTCACTACGTAAAATTATACGATAAACGAATCATGCGAACTATTATAAATTACGAGTTTTAGAAATTTAAGAAGAAAACACAGCCGTGTTCCAGGCCGGTGTGGAGGGAGGCGGCCGGTACCCCGGCTCGGAGCACAACTACACACAAAAAGCAAGTTTGGAAACTAACTAAAACAAGGGTCCACTTCAAACGGTCATAACTAGAGTTCTAGATATGCAAATGCAGAAATTCCAAGTCGAGGTGATAGCTTATCCTCTTACGGTTCCAACGATAGGTCACAAGCCCAAAACAAGCAAGTAACGAAGGAGATATGATCATTCTACGAAAAAGGGTCGGTGCAGTGAATTCCCAGCCGGCCACTGAACCGGCAGCCGGTCCTTCGGCCAGGACTACATCCTACCCGAGAACAACATACACAAGTTCAATCATTTTCAATTCTCATATTTAACTTCTATCAACTATCAACATTCAATAATCATCATCAACAATCATCAACTAACAACAATCATCATCAATAACTCAATTCCTAAGCTTACTAATCATATTATAAATACGAATTCTAACATAGAAATCATAGAAAACACGTAAATGATATCGAGTAACCCTTCACCGTTACCTTTACGCGTCTGTAATCGATTCAAAACCTTTCTAGTCTCCACCTACATACAATTAGATAATAAAAGATGAATATCATTCACTTTGAGAAAGACGGATAATTTAAAAAGCAAGAAAGACGGTAATTTTATTACCAATACGGATAGAGGAAGCTAAGAGGGGAAGAATAAGACGAACTTACGTGAATTCCAACAAGAAACGAGTGAGATATGATGAATCTAAGAATGGATCAAAGAGGGAGGCAAGGGTTTTGATCTTTTCTTAAGGAAGAAGTAAGCTTGAAAGTGTTTGTGTGAATGAAAAATAGGATAAGTGGTAGTATGATATGTATAAGGAAAAAGTCAACAAAAGTCAAACTCGCCTTAAGACGGGATTCTCATGGAATCTCGCGGAAATTCCAAATACGAACTCGGAAATTCTAAATTCGACTCGAAACATAAAATTCTTTATTAAAACTTAAATTTGCTGAAACGTATCCGTAAAATATTTTCACTAGAAAAAATAGGGTACATTTCCGGGTGTTACAGTAAACAAGCAAGCAAAGCATGAAAAGCATTCAATTATGTTCAGAAATTTTTTAAATTTTCTCAAAAATCTTCTCTTTCTTTTATTTAAAATTTGAAAAATGATCAACTAAAATGCAAAATGGGAAAATGCAATCCCTCCCCCAAGCTAAACATCACATTGTCCTCAATGTGAATACAAAGACAAAATATGCAACGAGATGCTTAATGGGGAAAAGGAAAAATGAAAGAAGAGTGAAGCTTACTAGTCAGCGCGGACTTCCCCAAGCTAGTCTTTTGGACTTGACAAGGAAGGTCTTTATAGATTCTTCAAAAACTCTTTCATCCTCAAAATAAATCCTAACAACGAAAAAGGGAGTACAAAAATAAAAAATGCAAAAAGAAAAGGAACACGGGTTGCCTCCCGAGAAGCGCAATTTAAAAGTCTTGCTAGACTTCATTTCTTCCTCTGATCATCCTTTATCTTTAAGCTCACTATCATTCGAGCTCATCATCACAGCATTCCTTACATTCTCCATCCATGCAAAGCTTTTCCGGGAGTTGGATTACATATGTTTGTATGTTTTATTTCCGCATTCGCGAGGGTTGTCACAATAAATCATTTCATTAAAAGAGAAAATACAGCTATTGTCCTTTATTGAAAATGAAAAACCGTCTTTATCTAGTACGGAAACAGAAATAATGTTCTTAGATAAACTGGGTACATAGCAACAGTTATATAAATATAACTTAAAATCACTCGGGAGTTGGATTACATATGTTCCCACTGAGACTGCAGCAACTCTTGCTCCATTCCCCACTCGCAGGTCCACATCACCCTTTGCAAGAGGTGTGATGTTTCTTAGGCCCTGCAAATGATTACACAGATGAGAACCACAACCTGTATCAAGTACCCAAGTTTCGAAACTTGCATGGTTAATCTCAATCATATGAATAAAAGATGACATACGAACAAGAGTGACGCGTCCTGCTTTTATGTCCTCACGGTACACGGGACTGTTCCTCCTCCAATACCCAGTCTTGCGGCAATGGTGGCACTCCATGTTACTGTCCTTGCTCTTTGCCTTGCCTTGTGAGCCACTGGTCTCACCAGGCCCACTCTTGCCGTTTCCTGACTTTTTAAACTTTGGCTTTCCTACAGCTAGGTCGCCATGAGCCTTGCCCTTACCTTTGCCCTTGTTTGAAAACATGAGAACATCTTGCTTCATGCTCCCACTCAATTTCATATCATTCTCGGTCTGTACGAGAAGTGAGTGTAGATGATGAAGACTTTTCTTCATATCATTCATATAATAAGTTGCCCTGAAAAGGGCAAAACCATCATGAAGTGAATGAAGCACACGGTCAATGACTATGCTCTCACTGATTTTGCAATTAAGTGCCTCCAGTTTCTCGACATTCTCAATCATATCAAGAATGTGTGGGCTAACCGGTTGGCCCTTCTGGAGTTTCGCGTCAAAGAAGCGACAGGTATGCTCATAAGTAACGATCCTCGGTGCTTTTGAGAATCCGTTAGTGAGCGTGGAGAAAATCTTGTTTGCACCTTGGGCAATGAAGCGTCTTTGCAAATTGCTTTCCATTGCAAAGATGAGTACGTTCTTTATCGCACCCGCTTCCATAACGAAGTCACTATATTCAAGTGTCTCGTTAGCTCTCGCATTGGGGCCTGGGTTTGGCGGTATTGGCTCAGTCAAGTACTTGAGCTTACCGTCAGCAATGGCAACATTCCGTAATGCCGCCTCCCAGTCCGCAAAGTTGGACCCGTCATTCTTTAGTAGCGTGGACTGATTCATGTGGTCCATAAAAGCTTTAAGCCAGGATTCGCGCGCGAGCGTGGCACTTGGCATAGGGATATCAGTATTTCCAGCCATTTGTTATATGCAGTATTATCAATATAAACGAGTTCTACTCTGAAAAAGAAGAAAAACCATAATAAGCATACTCATCGATTTGAATTTAAGTCTAGTGGAAAATTTATTTTAATGCAAAGACTCGAGCATTTATACAATTGACCTCCCTCAAGAATTATATAAATGATCCCAAGACTCAATTATCTGTAAATTGATAAGCCAACTTCTTGGCTAATTCTACCTTTAGAATTCCTGGTCGATAAATTTCTGTAAATTCTATCTTTAGTCCATCATAATCACGAGAAACTCTTCGGACTATAATGTTGAGATAAAATAGGTCAACACACAATACTTACCCAACGTAGAAGGGGTCATATGGAGAGTAAGGTCCTATATGCCTACCGACGAAGTAGGGATTCATAGTAGTTTGGCCTATAAAGACTAGTCTCAATTTTAGGTTTAGAGGAAGATCCCATCAATTTTATTTTAATTCAATTTAAGTGAATTAATATCTAGCATTCGAAGATGAATAAACTAAAATGATGGCTTAAATTCGAGTGACATCTTTATGTCCATGATAACTAACATTCAAACAATATGAGTCAATTTTCATGCATTTTAGTAGTAGGTGGTTTGGTTTAGGCGGAATATGATGCACTAACTATCATGTAATGAAAAAGCAACAAGAACGAAAAAATACATAAAAATATTACAAAGTCCTAGTGTGGCCTATCTACCAAAATGAACAAAAATACAACTTTGGAATCCAACCCATTTGAACCCGAGAAGATTGTCTTGATGTTCCATCTTGTCCATGTAGCGGGAGTGAGCAATCCGATCTCCATCTTTAGTCTTCTCAAAATACATTTAATAAATTACAAAATATAAACCTATTCACATTCTAATTTAAAAACATAATTTAATGAAAATTAAAAATGGAGATTCGAGATCTCAAAATTACATTAAAGATCATGTTTCCATCATTACGAAAACATGATCAACTAAGGCCACACTAGGTAATACAAATTACAACCGATTGAAAAAAAACGTAAATTAAACCATTCATTCAACAAGATAAAATGCATCAAATATAAATTAATCATTCAAGACATAATTCTTTAATTATGAAGAGTAATTTATCCAAACCACCTTTTAAAATGATCAAAATTATTGATAATTCCTTAATTAATCACAATAATCCCAACCAAATATAATCCAATTTTACTTCATATTCTTTAACATGAATTAATACAACATTATTTTAAACCTCTTTGAAATAATTGTGTATCCAATTATTGTGAACTTCTTCACAACAATAAACGAAACATTGTCAAAATAATGAATAATAACAAAAACTTTCAACCAAAAAAAATAAAAACAAAACAGATTTTTTTTTCTTTTTTGGCAGCCACGGTTTTTATAAAAAAAAACAATTTAATTTGATGTTACTAATATTTTCAAGATCGGTACAAATTATCAACATCTAATCATTATTAAACATCGATACAAACTTGATGATTCAATTTAACAATTTAAAATGAATATCCAAATTAATGAATACCGAAAAATATATAGCGATGAACATTCAAATCGATTTCCATTTACGTTTTAATTTAATCCTTATTAAATCAAAACAACTACAAATTCATCATGTTATCGTCTTAACTATTTAAAACAACAATTATAATAAATCAAAATGGAAAAACAAGGCAAAAAAATTTTATTTTTTTTTATTCAAATGAACAGTACAGTACGGATGAACAGTACAGTACACATTTTTTTTTTCTTTTTTTCTCTGCAGAAATCAAAAAAGCAAAAAAAATAACGATTCTAATCTTATATTTCATCAATTATGAAAACATATAAAGTAATTTCGTAGCCCTTAGCTCTGATACCACTTGTAGGAAATATCGGTATATTTCGTCATTCTTTTACGGATTATAACGAAACTATAATATATGAATTACGAGTCATAAATGAAATTGCATAATATAAAATCATAGGAATTTAGAATTAACCTTTGGTCCTAGCAAATTTGGCCTATGAACAATATCAAAATTGATATTCTCCTAATTGTTGCACCCAAGATGCTCCAAGATATGCCTTGCTTGTGTTAGAATTTTAAAGAAAAGTTACTGCTAATTTTTCTTTTGTGTGATGATGAATGATAGAGAGAATTCAAGAAGGAAAAATCCGAATTTTTCTTTTTCTCCTCTTGCTCTGTTCGGCCGTCCAACCCCTAGTAGTAGAAGGAAACTATTCTCCTTTTTACTACTCTTGTTATTAGGGTTTTTGACCTAGTTACCATAAAAGAATAATAGGAGATATTTTCTCTTATTTTAACTCTTATGGACCGAAAAATAAGAGAGAAAAAGACTATTTTTTTCTTTCCTTTTTCGTTTATATTAGTATGTAATATAATATATACGTCAACTATAAATATCCGTATATTTATAATTTGCTAATTAAATATAACATATTATGTTTAATTACGAATTAACATTTTAATTCGTTTAAGCTTATATTATATACATTGATTAAATATAACGGTTTATATTCAATTACGAATTACATTTAATTCGTCTCAGCTAATATTATTTAATCGTTATTAAATAATCGTATCATCATTACATTGACTAACCTTTTAGTCATATACATCGACTAACCTTTTAGTCATATAATAAGGCATCAATATGATTATATTATTCATATAATCACATCTCTCAGACACATCCTTTAGGTGTGACTTTTAGGGACCAGTTGATCACCGCCATTAAAATGACAATAACGTCAAACTCCTAGCAAGCCAACCGTTATCGATAAACGTTAATCAACTGATAAGAATACTAAGTATACCCTGTGAACCTGTAAGAGATTTATTCATGTTATCACACTAACTGTGGAGGACACTAGCTCCAACAAGGCGTTAGCGAGAAGACGTTTTGAGATTTTGCGGTTGGAAATTGGTTTAATCAGTAGCAATTAAATTCGTCATATTTATTTTGTGAACCACCGTGACTGGTTAGAATAAGACGAGATTGTATGACTGTGTCCGCATATTTCACTGCTAGTATATTTTTGTTTAATATTATATATTTCACGTGAGCATCTTGCATATTAAGTGTTTTATGGAAATTAAATTATGAACCACATCTTTGCCAAAAATCTATCTTATTCACTTTTCTAATTGAACCAAAATTCTACCCAAGTATCCTACATGGCCGAAAATTCTCAACAACAAAATATTACCATATCTTTTTATTTACCTAATCCTATCCTTACCATATCTCAAAAATAATTACTTAAGATTCCTTTTCCTACCCAAATTCAAAAACAAAAAAAACAAAAAAAAAAGGAAAAAGGACTCTAGGAGCCGGTACTCCATGTGTCAAGTACAAAAACTCAACACTCAATACTACTTTTCATAATTACCTATTCCTATCACTATCAATACACATCACCATCAAAACAACTCTCCAATTTTCTCTCCTTCTCTTCTTCTTCACGGCTCAACAACAACAACAACAACAACAACAACAACAAAATAAAATTTACCCAACAACTTCAAGCTTCAACAATGGCTTCCACAAGATCAAAAATTACCAAAAATCAAAACTCCGAAACTCAAAAACCTAGCATTCCCACTAATCTTTCTCCTAACCCAAAACAAAAAACACCTACTATGACCCAAACCGAGTCTGGTTCGGTTCTTGAAGGTACTAAGAGACGAAGATTAAATAAGGGAAAGACTAGAGTAGAAGAAGAAGCTACAACAGAAACCGTTGACACGGTTCCCGAGGTTACTACACGGACCAAGGTCCGAGACTTTTTGCCTCAAGAGACGGCATCCGGGCTTGACAAGTTGCATTTAACAAAAGATGAACGAAAGTTAGTCAATCGGGTTGCTAAGTACGGTATACATGGAGGTCGTAACTATCCAAAAACATGGTGTGAAAAATATGAGGCTTTGGGATTTTTTAACGAATTTCTGAATTTTCAAGAATGGGAAACCGTGTCACGTTTTTCAGGTCCTGTTTATCCGATTAAGGTAATTCAGTTTTTCGCTTCTGTTTCTTTAACTTCTGGAGTGTTGAATGTCGTTGTTAATGGTCGTTCAGTTTCGGTCTCCATGACTGATTTTTGTACTCTGTTTTTCGTTCCTGATGATGGAATCAAAATTGACCCTAGTACGTCATGGGACGAACTGTCGAACTTGGCTAAGTTGGAGGTAAAGAGGTATTTTGATGATGGGGCTACTTTATCTAGTTGTGTTTTGGCGGGGAATGTGTCCCCAAAGTTGCAGTTTATGTTGAATTTTTTGTGGAACACCGTTATTCCGCGTCGGGGAGGACGGGATAAAATTGCTTGTTATGAGATGATGGTTGTGAAAAATTGGTTGGAGGGTAACCGGGTTAATCTTGCTTTCCTTGTATTTTCTCGTATTTCACAAACTGCTTTTCGGTAACCGAGGACAAAACTTATTCGACCCTTGATTTACCTTACGGGATGTGGGTGTCACGGTTACTTGAGTCGAAAGGGGTTGTTGATTTGGATAGTTATGGTGTTACCTTAAAGGACGATATGTGTGATACGTTCTTGAAATTTATGAAATTGGAGACTTGTGGTCCGGAATTGATGTTTATGACCATGGGTGGTTCGGGTATGATGAAACCGGTGGTGGCTGGTTTTTCGGGGCTTGAATCTAAGTTGGATGTGTTTATGGGTAAAGTAATGGAGCGCCTTGATGCGCAAGATAAGAAAATTGATGCGGTGGTGGACAAGATTGTTCAAACCGTGGCAAGGGGGTCCACTAGCTCCACCCGTGACCATGGTGGGTCGGGTGTGAGTGGTGAGTTGCGATCTTTGATGACGGGAGTTGATGGTTGCCTAGCCAAATTAGAGAGGAATGTTGTCGATATACGACAAGAGATGTTTAGGCAACAGGATCGGATGCAATTCTTGGTGAGCCAAGGAGGTGCATTGGTGAAGAGTGGTTCGGAGATGCGTGAGGGTATGCATACTATTCATGATGCGACGGAGGCTCTTTCTTTGAAGGTTCGGAACTTCGATGTATGCCTCACCGCCCAAGCTAATCATGTGTCGACGTGCCTTGATCGTCTTTCTACTCTTGAGTACCGAACCCGACCCGGTTACATTGATCCCAACATCATTCGCCAACCCAAAATGCCTTGATCTTCTTATCTTAGCTTGTTTGTTTCTTAAACTACTAATCCATTCGGCCCATTTTTGCTTTTTATACACTATCCTATTCGGCCCATTTGGCACTAATACTTATTATTGTGGTTTGTAGTTTTTATTGACATTTGATATTTGATTTTGCTTGATATATATTGTTTAGTATTGCGTATTTTGCATATCTATTTCTTGCCTTGGAGTATGTTATTCTAGTCATTCTATATCCTTGTTCTTGTCTTATCAATGATGCCAAGAGGGGGAAGAAATGATATGATTTGAGTCTTTGCTTACGCTTGCTCCTTGTCAAGACTCGTTATCTCTTAAAGTCTTTCAAGTTATAACTTTGGCTAAGTTGTTATGTTCTTGCAATCAAAATTGTTATAACTTTGGAGTGTTTTGTTGAGGGGGAACCATACTTAGTCACATTGTTATTAGAAATCATATGAGACTTGTCATCCTCAAAAAGGGGGAATTTGTTGGACCTACTTTATAGTTTTGATAATGACATGTGCTTGCTTGATAATGTGCTTTACTTGAATATATTATATGCATGTAATTGTGTGTTTTAGTCTTATTATAGCTAACAACAATTACAAGAAATAAGATCAAAGTTATAACAACTTCAGGAATAACTTTGGTAGTCTACATGGAAGTTATAGCTACCCAGTCATAACTTTAAAGAAAATCGCTTCAATCAAGATCTACCTCAAATAACACAAGACTCAAGATGGAGGGTCTTTGTGATCAAGATGAAGAGATGATCCGTATACTGAAGATCTTTGTGAAGATTAGATAGTATAGGTCGTCATTCGGTAACTATTTCATTCGAGAGATTTTATGTTCAAAGTTATAGCTTTAGCCTATAATTTTGGATGATAAATGTTGATGCATGATTTTGGAAATAAAATATTTTAAATGTTTTCAAATGTGAAAGAGTACTTTTATATTTATCAAAAGTTTTAATAGAGAATATATTTATGAGATTTTATTGGTTAGTAATACAACTTATGGGTTGTCATGCTACCTAGGGTTTCTAACATATTCTATCTCAATTTGTTGTTAGCCTAATGAGCTCACCTACGGTTTGAGCCACCTAGGGTTTCGTGTAAACCAAGGGATTGTGCCACGTAGGGTTGCGTGCCTCCTAGGGTTTCGTGTAAGATAGGAATTTCGGCTTACTTAGGTTGTTTTCCTTGTTTACCTTAATCTAGGATTCTACTATATCTTTACAACAATATTTTGAGATATTAAAGATAAATATATTTCTATAAGATAAACAAAATAATATTTTGAGATAAAGATATTTCTAAAAGATAAAGCAAATATTATTTTATGGTATTAAAGATAAATGTCTTTCTTAAATATTATGCTAGGGTTTTAGATCTACTATGCTTCTATTACTATAAATACTCCTTCACATCTAAATCTTGAAACACGCGAAATATCACACGAACTACACGACATACATACTACTTGTGATTATTTTCCAAAGTCGTTTTAAAGCAAACCTTTGAGCAAAATATTTATTATTTTTAGAGTTTGTTTTCAAAAGAGTCGTGCATCAATTATTATCAATCGCTTGAGTGAAATACGTTATTGGATAATAGTACATCATTATAATCTTACAATTCTTTCACGGGAATCTGTGTGAGTTATATTGTACTTTCTTATTAGCGTAAGATAGTATAGAGTATTTAGCGATACTCACCTTGAGTTATAATCATAGTGTTGATTATACGAGTGGGTTGACAAATATTTGTAATCCGTAGAAAGGTACTAAGAATTATTAATCGAGAATAGTGGACGTAGGTTTCAACGTGTGAAGCTGAACCACTTCAAAAATCTGTGTGCCTCTCTCTACTCTCTTTACTTTTCGTTATTTCGTTACTTGCGCTTACTTTGATTAATTAATTAGTTGATTTTAATTCATAAGATCAAATAATTAATTGCATATCATATAAATCAAAAACGTGGGGCTAGTTTTTAATACTCAATTCACCCCCCCCTCTTTCGTATTCGATCAATAGACTCTACAGTCTCTATCATTCATCTCTATCTTTCAGCCAACTAATACTATAGTCTCTTCATAAATTTATCAACCCCATATACCAAAGAGCCTTCAAAGACGTCCTTAATACATGAAGATGCTACCATGTCGGTTGCCCGAGGTAGTACTTATCAAAACTCACAATAAAAGAACAATACTTTATTTAAATCCAATAGTTTAACTCAAATACCTAATCCCAAATCAGACGGCATACCGTCTGAACCAATATTACAAAACCAACAAAACAATAAAAGTAATGTAATGTCAATGACTCTAGTAGACTCAGCGGAAACTATGACTCGATAGTGGGGATCCCAATCAACATCCCAGCGCAGTTCAATAAGGTCTCTGCTGATCACCTTCTCACCATTCCCCAATGGATCACTGAAGTTTTTTAAAACAGTAACATGGTTAGTTACGGTATACAACGATCAATGTACAAGATAGTCAAGCTCACCATAAAGAAAGAGAAACCGGAGGGCCACCGGTGCGGTTACCTCAGCAACATCAGGTTACCATCCCTGACATGCAAAACCACAAATTGATCCCAGACCGCAGCCATGAGCATCGAATTTCCATCTCATCGCAGTGAGACACCCAGAACAATAATGTGAACATCGTCCTCGCAGTAGGAGAACTACGAGTGACGAACTCGGGGTGTGATCCGTCTCCTAACATACCACATAAATAGTAACCAAGTAACCACTCCAAACTCCAATCCAAACTCCATCATTATTTTCAATCAATCAAATACATTATCACAACAACATCTTATCACAAAGATTAGCATACAAAAATACTGAGTAGGTAATCCCTACATGTAAGAAAATCCGACAATATGCAATCACATTTAAAATTCCTCCTCTACAAAGTCGTCTCCTAATCAATCAACCAATAAATACAATAAATAAGCATCATATACCCTTTCCTCCAATTCAATTAGGGCTCTATAACTACCCATAAAGATCATAAATCACAAAGATAGATCACTTACAAATGGAATCAACACACACGATAGGATGGCATACAATCCAAGCCTTGAGATTATTAGAGATGATTCATATGATTTGAGTGAGATGTATAGAAAGTTTTAGGGCTAATTATGAAGTATTAACTGACGAATTTATTTTATACCTCTTAATTATCTTTAATCAAACCGCCAGATAAAATCCCGCAGACAAGTGTACGCGGTCGAGTGGACACGCACTCGGCCGACTGCCAACTAGGAAGAAGGCTGCCTAACTGACACACTAACCTTACTCGGCCGAATAAACATCCCACTCGGTCGATTGACCCTCATCGACTGAGTACAAAGTACTCGGAAATTCAGAGTATTACAGAGTAATACAGGGTTCCCCCAATCCAACTCACCTAAGAATTCCATAAGGTCAAAGGCCGTCAACTGGGTCCACAAAAAGGCGGGTATTACAGATTTTCTCGTTTGTTGTAATAAATTAGGAGAGATGGAATTTTGAAAATTTCTTTATTCGTTACTCCTTATCGTCCATAATGGTGCTTCCACCAATCCCGTTTCGATCCATTACCTAGCCCATTACAACCCTTGTTTCCTATTGCGTGCATTTCCCATTTTTACATCTTAAATGTGATCATATAGGTGAGGATTCTACATTAGATTGCGGGCATGCCTCACGATTTTGGTTAATGTTTGGCACAATAATCATCCTTTCTTTAAATTAGTAACGACTGAAAACCGTGATAAAGTCGGTAATCTAGGTCCCCTTAGTCATGGGTCAATCTTGAACGAATCTTGAATCAAGCCATATTGATCTTATACAGTTATCTTTGCCTCCCTATATCCCGCCTTTGAATTTGTTTCATCGGCATTTGGTTGTCACTTTCGGGTTGCTTGAGCCATTTTTAGGGGGTTGACACCTCGTTAAGACTGAGACGGTATCTCTCGACCTAAATCTTTGTTTATTTTTTTAAAAAAAGAAAAAACTCAACCGCTTAGATTAGGAAAGTGGTTGTTCTTTTGATTGATACTGTAAGTTTCTTAAACTAAATATTAGACACTTCTAATATCATAATACATTTAGTTTACTCTTAAACTAAATAAATCTTATGCATGCATAACAAAATATAAAGGAAAGAACCATTTCTTACATTGATTATATGGAAATGGGCACAATATTTGAACTCCTTTCAATTATTGATCTTGAGCTAGTAAGATGAGGATGAATTCCAAGTTTCAAATTAGAAACTCTCCAATTAGTTTCACCCAAGACTACCCTTAATCTCTACAAAATAATACTACACTAGTATTAAATGTAGTAACCCTTTAAAATGATCTAATAACTCTTAATACTACACTAGTATATTATTAGAGAATATAAACTATAAGTATTATGTAAACTTCTTAAGTTTAGTGAGATGTTAGAGAGAAGAAGTGATTTTTGCATGAATGAATTATATGAGGTAGTGTATTGTATAAATATGAGGAAAAACAAGCCATCTTTGCCTTGTTGAAACCGGTCACCCACACCCCACATGGGTGGGGTGTTGTCACTTCCAATTGTTCTTAACAATGTAAAAAAGGTTGAGTGTTGATAATAGTTTTGGGTATGATTATGTCTAATTCCTAATTAGAATAATACACAAAAATAATCACCCTCTTGGTACACTACCAAAACCGGTTCACCCATGTAATATGGGTGTCCATTTTATTTTTGCAATTTGTCATTTGTCACAAGTGTGACATGTGACATGTGACATGTAATTTTGCTTATAAATGTGAATTTAACCAATTTAAATGCAATTTCATAACAAATAAATTAGACTTAACATTTTAAGTCACATTTAATAATTACATGTAAATAAAATGTGTCATCTCATATTTGGTTAATATAATCTACAACAGTTTGTAATTATTATCGACCAATTTCACTTATCTCAAATGTTTCATAAACATAATGCATTCTTAGTAATATAACAATTAAATTACCAAAATGAATCTTATTTAATCATATTACAATAAGATTTATTTCTCACTCACAATTTAAACTTGGTTCATTTTAAGGGATTAATTAATCTGTATCACTATACAATTAATTAATGTACATGATTAGGGGATTGTCCTTTAGGTGTGACCTCAAGGGATCAACTGATCACCACCGTCATACGACAGTAACGTCAAACTCAATTGAGCCAATCGTTACCGATTTATGTTGACCAGTTGACTATAATATTCATCATCCCTTTGTATTCTTATTATTGAGATTTAATTATGTGATCGCACTATTGTTGAGGACACTTACTCCAACAATCTCCCACTTGTCCGAGACAAGTGTGCGTCACCAATTCTCTTGTCCTATTACAAGATCTCCCACTCAATGCAAGGTGTCTTGCAGGTCGTCCTTGCATTTGATCATATCAAGAGTGGTTTCCTCGATCTGGAGAGTAACTGTCTGACCGGAATTATCTACCATAGATACCTTCCGAGCGTGGCCACGCATTTTCAGCTTACTCCTCCTCGAGTGGCCTTGAGATTTAAAAACAACCCTGACAAGGGGTGGACAATTCCTATCGCACTATTCCCTTTGCATAGCCACAGCTCATCATGACCCAAAAGATGCCCATTTGACCCCAGTTACGAAGGTCGTAGAACATAAATCAAAGTCACTCTGAAACTGTGCCACTTAGGCGAACAGTCTTTAGTCAAAGAATTGACTCAAAAGAATACTAGTAGCTCTTGCCACGACCAGGCTACAAGAATTGCCAGAATTCTATAAGCGGTCACTGCCCGACAGATTGTCCCTTACACTCTGTCTATGTGATCGATTGGTCATCCCTTATGACCCTATAACACTTGAACTTGCCATCAATCGCACCACAATCTAGTCACTTCGAGATGTCACCTCATATAAGTGACTATGGGCTAGTGCTATGTTAAATCAGCCCACTTTAATGGAGTCCAAAATTGTCTCTACAATCCATTTGGATATAACAAAGCACAAAACAAGTTTTAGAAACTCAAACGATAAATGTGATTATCATATATGAACAATCAACACAATGTTATTGCTTCATATCATATAATCTAAAGTTTATTTTGTCCATGACAATTCATGACGATCTTATTAAATGCAATAAAGGCTTGGGTAGTGAATATACCATATATTCATTTATTCCAACCTTGTGAATTGCTTTTTCCTTCCATCCAACGTTATTCCTAATAACATGAATTCATCTTCGTACATGTCTAGATCTCTATCTAGCGTTGGGCTCTTTAACTTGAAAGATACTCCCACTTGTTATCATGATAACTGATAGGTATTTAGGTGAAAGGATCTACCATTAGTTCCTTTTAAACCACCTTATCCTTATCATAATGTACTAGGTCTCTATTTATAGAATTTATAATGATTGACTCTTCAATCATTCTTTTAGTTATTCGCTTCTTGTATAACAAAAGTACGCCTAGGATTTCGATAAATCCTTTTATAAGTTTGGAAATTTGGGTTTGTGTAACCTTTACCACATTGTCAAATTTTCTCTACCAAACACAAGAATGAATCCCTAGTTGTCCTTGAGAACCCTATGGATTTTCTAATAGGCTATCTAATGACACTCATGTGGATTGTTTTTTTTTAGGCTTGTCATGCTCCCAGCATACAATTCATTTAGGTATGTGCATGTAATGGCATATATGATTGGTCTCATGCGATCAACAACTCTTAGGTTCAGTGGATGACTATGACCCTTTCATAGTGATCCCACTTTTATCCACATAAACAACCTATTTAACTTGTTGAAGAGATTAAGGATCTTATCGATATAAGATACCTTTTAAATGCAAAGCTAAAATCTTCTATTCCACAATAGATTTTGATTTTAGTATACATGTTGCCCTCTTTCATCCAACATTAAATCCAACCACTCCTTTCAAAAGGTGATATGAATATGTCACTCTTAATGAGTGAAACGTCATTCATGTGGAAAACAATTTCTCCCACTGAACTTCATGTCTTTACATGATAACTTAAACTCCCACTTAATTTCATGTCTATACATGACTTTAACTCCCACTGTATTTCATGTCAATACATGACTTTTCGACAATTCGAGTGAAACCTTTCTTTATAATAGAAAAGATCATCATAACCTCTAGGTAGATACATACAATAGGCTTGTGTCATGCACACATCCTATTCCAAGTCCCTATTTGGACATGTGGTTTTGATGTGTATCGTGTACACACCTATTATGAGGTATATCATTGATGATTTGGATCTAAGCATAGTTACGCATTAACTTGGCTTTTGTAGACATCTACATGTCTATCCATGCAACTACAATTTGGACAACTCCAAATAAAACATTTTCTTTGCATAGATTCCATATAGTTTCATAAGTTTCTTATGTTAGAAAATCAAATTTTAAAATTTCTAGGTACTTCCACTTCATAGATCATAATCTTATTATATCAAGAACAATTTCTTTTGGTCTCGTCACTAGTCTAAGAATTCACCTAAGAACGCTTTCTTTTGGTCTCCTCACTAGTCTTGAGTCTAACCTAAGAACATTTTCTTTTGGTTTTCTCACTAGTTCCTAACTAGTTTTTCGTTGTGGCTTATTTTCTCCCACTCTATCTTTAGAAAAATACAACTATTTTCTTTAAATATAGCCTTATGAGCCACAAACAATTTTGTACTCATATTCGTAAGGGAGGTAGAAGTATCACAACAGGACCTTAAGTGATCTACTAAAGACTTATTTGTAAAGACATCGAATCTTAGCTTCAACATAGACTAGTTCTATAAGAGCTAAAGAGGTGAACTCATATTCATGTCATTTACTTTCTTTATAAGTGGTATGGCCAATTGGTTTGGTAGATGCCATATTTTGAGTTCAATAACTCAATTTTGACTTAGCAATTGATCTTTCAAAGTGAGAATCGAATTCTTAGCCTTTTATTATAATGATCCCATCATCATAATATTTACATGATCAATTTGAGTCGATATAATTTTTGTTATTTGTGCAAGTATAGTATGATGACAAGTTTTTAGAACTAAAAGTTTCAACAAACCGAATGACTTGGGTTGAGAACCAAGTCACTAAATCCAATTACAACCAATGTCAATAAAAGGAATTAAACAAATTTCCATGTCAAACAAGGAAATTATAAAAGTTCTAAAAACAATGTCTCAAAATACATCCCAAAATTTTGACAATTCAAAATGAGATCAAGCTTTCATAGGTCTTCAATCCTTGAAGAGCTTTCTTAGGCTTGCTTGTCCTAGTCTTAATCCTTGTTAGGATGCCCTAATTACAATTAAATAGGGTAAGAATCACAACTCGTATCTTTATACCAAAGTTGAGATCATAACATAAACGATAGGGATAAATTACCAACAGAAACATCTTTCCAGTTTTGATATCTCCTAGATATTAAGTGCAATTCCTCTTCCAATACCCTATGCCATTACAATGATGGGCATGGGAGAGCTATTCTCAATAGGTTTACCCTTTCCCTTGAAGGTGGAGGGCTTCTTCCCTTTACTACCACCTTTCTTGAACTTCCCCTTACTATTTTATATCCTTGGAGGTGCTAACATTTAGTCTCATGTCTCTCTCAGCTTGTACAAGCATCTTGTGCAATTCATGAAGAGAGGTTTCTCATGTTATGCATATTGTAGTTTACCATAAACTTCACATATGCTTTTATTTTCCCCAAGGAATGTTAGACTCGGTCGATAACGAGTTGTTCGGAAATGGTCAACCCTTGCAATTTAAGAGTCTCGACATGCTCAATCAATTTGAGTACATGAGGGCTAACTTTTGGCCCTCTTTTAGGTTCATGTTGAATAATGTGGAAGCCGTCTTGTAAGATCCTAGAAGCTTTGTGAAAAACGTGGTCACAAGCTTGGCATAGATCTCACAGGCCGTGCTCATCTTATGGCACTTCCTTAAAGATTGGCTTCCAACGAAAAGATCAAAACGTTTTAGATCGCGGCGGACTCTTTGTGGCTAGCCTCATAGGCTCGCCTTGCGTGGCGGTTGCCCTTTCATTAGGTGCGGTGGGAGAGGCCTTGGCAAGGTAACGAAACCTGTCGTCACCCGCCGCGGCCAAGTGGAGTTGCATATCCCAATTGGTAAAATTAGCGCCATTCTTTTCTAACTTGCATCGATCCACGAAGGATCGAAGCCTATGAGACATTCGTGAGAATTGGAGCATAGATGGTGGTGGATGAATTAGCATTTGCCATTGCGAATAAACAATATTAACTACAAATTTTAAAGACACAAAGGAAATGTCAACATTTATCATTTTTAAATACCTGTAAACATTTTAAACAAGTTTTAGCATTTAAATAGTGACCTCTACCCAACTATTATAAATGATTCAACTTGTTGTTGTATAATTGCTCATAATTAGACTTTAAAATCATATTTTAATCAAATAAATCCAAATTAAATTACAATAATTTCAAAATTCGAATTTTAAATTTTTGTACATTCTGGAACACTTCCATGACACTCATAATGTCAAAAATCATGGTTTAAAAATTTCGAATCGGTTTAGAGAAAAATG
This sequence comes from Heliosperma pusillum, assembly GCA_022085475.1. Taxonomy (NCBI): domain Eukaryota; kingdom Viridiplantae; phylum Streptophyta; class Magnoliopsida; order Caryophyllales; family Caryophyllaceae; genus Heliosperma; species Heliosperma pusillum. Next base: position 18,594 of record JAIUZE010062185.1, read on the forward strand.
GTTGCACTTTATCGGTTTTACCAAATAAAATACATAAAGCATGCAAAAATTAATCATATTAAATTTTCAACTTTATATCTGAAATGTGGGACATTTATGCAACCAGGAACAATTTTCTCTTGACATGAATAATATTTTAGCTATATTTTCTTAATTAGTCACTATTTATGCCATTTTTACATTAAAAATTCATAACTCATGCAAGACAAATCACATAAGTCTGAAATTTTCCAGTATGACCAGAACACATTCATGTGACAACATACTAAAATTTCATCATCAGATTCAAATCAGAAGTATATTTACTAAATTAGTCACTATTTATGTCATTTTTACATTAAAAATCCATAAATCATGCTAGACAAATCACATCAGTCTGAAATTTTCCAGTCTAACAGGAACACATGCATGTGACAACATACTAAACTTTCATGGTAAGATTCAAAGCGGAAGTATTTTTAACCATTTGACCTTTATTTATTTCATTTTATCATATAAAAATCATAAATCACACGAAACAAATACACTTCACACGAAATTTTACATACAGTAAGTAAAATGCATGTGTGATATTGTGTAAAAATCTCAAGGTCAGAAGGTAAGTCTAACTATTTTTAGTATGTTAAACATCATTTTACTCATTAAAATGTAATAAAAATACTAAAAATCATATTTGAGCACTATAAATTTACATAAATCATCAAAATGACCTAAAATCATATTAGGACCAGAATATATTGACATGCAAATAACTTTGTGATTTTATCTTATAAAACACAAATTACTAGTTTTCATTAAGTTACCATAACTCGAAAAAACTATAAATCGATTATGCATGCAACAACCTTGGCTCTTGATACCGCTTGTAAGTTTCTTAAACTAAATATTAGATACTTCTAATATCATAATACATTTAGTTTACTCTTAAACTAAATAAATCTTATGCATGCATAACAAAATATAAAGGAAAGAACCATTTCTTACATTGATTATATGGAAATGGGCACAATATTTGAACTCCTTTCAAATATTGATCTTGAGCTAGTAAGATGAGGATGAATTCCAAGTTTCAAATTAGAAACTCTCCAATTAGTTGCACCCAAAACTACCCTTAATCTCTACAAAATAATACTACACTAGTATTAAATGTAGTAACCCTTTAAAATGATCTAATAACTCTTAATACTACACTACTATATTATTAGAGAATATGAACTCTAAGTATTATGTAAACTTCTGAAGTTTAGTGAGATGTTAGAGAGAAGAAGTGATTTTTGCATGAATGAATTATATGAGGTAGTGTATTGTATAAATAAGAGGAAAAACAAGCCATCTTTGCCTTGTTGAAACCGGTCACCCACACCCCACATGGGTGGGGTGTAGTCACTTCCAATTGTTCTTAACAATGTAAAAAGGTTGAGTGTTGGTAATAGTTTTGGGTATGATTATGTCTAATTCCCAATTAGAATAATACACAAAAATAATCACCCTCTTGGTACACTACCAAAACCGGTTCACCCATGTAATATGGGTGTCCATTTTATTTTTTCAATTTGTCATTTGTCACAAGTGTGACATGTGACATATAACATGTAATTTTGCTTATAAATGTGCATTTAACCAATTTAAATGCAATTTCATAACAAATGAATTAGACTTAACATTTTAAGTTAACATTTTATAATTACATGTAAATAAAATGGGTCCTCTCATATTTGGTTAAAATAATCTACAACAATTTGTAATTATAATTAACCAAATTCACTTATCTCAAATGTTTCATAAACATAATGCATTCTTAGTAATATAACAATTAAATTACCAAAATGAATCTTATTTAATCATATTACAATAAGATTTATTTCTCGCTCACAATTTGAACTTGGTTCATTTTAAGGGATTAATTAATTTGTATCACTATACAATTAATTAATGTACATGATTAGGGGATTGTCCTTTAGGTGTGACCTCAAGGGATCAACTTATCACCACCGTCATACGACAGTAACGTCAAACTCAATTGAGCCAATCGTTACCGATTTATGTTGACCAGTTGACTATAATATTCATCATCCCTTTGTATTCTTATTATTGAGATTTAATTATGTGATCGCACTATTGTTGAGGATATTTACTCCAACAGATACATCCTATATGTTGATTACGTGCTTAAGTGTTGGATGTGTCTAACTTTTTCGCAAGTCCCCACATGCCTTGCAAGGAAGCACATACCTCATTGTGTTTCGTTTCAAGTTGAAGGGACGGAGATGGCCCGTTAATTGCTTTTCCTCGGGTTTTAGTAGTCTACTTAGGGGTGTTTGGTTCACACGAGGGAAAGGGAAATAAAAGGAAAAGAAGTGAATTCCCTTTTATGTTACTTATTGTTTGTTTTGCAAATATAAAAAAATGGTAAAAATATTTAACATAATAAACCAGATATATTTAGTAAAGTTGTCAACGAATATAATATAATTCTTGAAGTGATCAACGAAAAATATCAGGGATGTCCATAAATCACTAAAAACAACTTCGAGTGGAGCACTTGTACGAAGAGAAGAGATAGGAAATGGTAGTTTCTTACTGGATGCTAATTGCATTAAAATTTGAAAATACGGATGGCCAACTCGATGATGAAACTCCGACGAGGAAACATGAGCATAAGACACACTAGGAGACACGAGAGATGAAAGCACTTGATAGACGCCATTCTGGGCAGGGTCGTGGTGATGGAGTTCCCACGTGCTAAGATCCTTGTCACATAAAGAATGGGGTGAGAATTTTATATATACATTTTGTCGAAACAAAATTTGGAAATTGAAATAATATTTTTATGAATACCAAGAACAAGGACATTAGATAAGGAAAAATTATGAGAGTTAAGGGAAAGAGAAGTAGAACCAATGTGAAAGATAGGAAGACCCCAACCATCGCCTATAACAATCTCGCCAATGCCATAATATGGGTAATGGAGGAAGAGATTTTGTAGGTCAGCGATAATGTGGTGCAAGGTACTATGTCGAGGAGCGACGGATCATATGATGACAAAGTTAGGCGGCAAAATTGTAGAATCTCCTATTGTTTTAGTAGATTGGGGATTACTTGTAATCATACTAAATAAGGATTACATTCTCAATCATTGCCAAAGTTGAATCCAATAACCAAAAAAATTCTTTGATTGGAATTATTGAAGAATATTATATGGATGACTACCAAATTTCCTGGCCAAAACTTATACCACAAAAGTAAATATAATTAGTGCAATGAGAACTATCTTATAACCAATCTTAAATATCGTAAATTAACCAGGAATGTAACCTAGTTTCAATAACTATTGTTTAATTGGAAATTTCTAATGGTACCCTCTAACTTTGGCGGATTACACAAGGCACCCCTCATTATAATTTTCTGCATATGATACCCATCAGTTTGATTTTTTCTTTCCCAGATTGCGCATTGACAAACGACTGTTAAGTTTTCCTAACGTTAGTTATAATTTTAGTTTTTGGAGGGAAAGTTTGTTTGAGTGGGTAAATATATTGCTCATGGTACCCTTGAATTTCAAACTTTTGCCCAATTTGCCCAATTACATCAGCAGAACAAAAATAACGGCTACATTAAAGTAGCTGTTGGAATCTATTGCTTTTAAAGGCAAATCTCAATTCTTTACTACTTAACAAGTATCTATACATATAGAAACTAAAAAATTTCTTATACATCTCATGCAAGTTCTCATCCATACAAGTGTGATGATTGTGGGAGGTTTTAATGGTGCCAAGCCAAAATAGAAGAAGACAATCATTGTATTGGAAAAGAAGATAACCAACAAATGCATAATCTAAATGAATCCAAAAGGCATATGAAGGAACAAGTGGAATTGATTCATTTCTTGAAGGCAAAAATGGATGATATGTCAAAACTACTACATATTAGCATAAAAATAGCAATAATTATGTATATGTCTCTCTTATATGTTGTGATGAGCCAAAGCAATAGATAAGAGAACAATGTAATTGGCAACTATTGTAAAATGCAATTAAGAAGTCTAAAAAACTTGCAATACCAGCTTTGATCATCATCAACATAATTATACAAAGGTTGTGGCTCTGATATAGACATTACAATAAAATGCTTATTGTGTGATATACAAATCACCACAAATCAGCATTAACAGTTTAGCAACTGCACAAAATATATCCTTAACAATTTACCAAATGCACAAATATACCCTTAAAAACTATGGGCATCGAACTTCCATCTCACCGCAGTGAGACACCCGGAACATTAATGTGCAAATCCCCCTCTCAGTGGGAGAACTATGAGGGGCGAACTCGGGGTGTGATCCGTCTCCCGACGGACCACCAAAATAGTAACCAAGTAACCACTCCAAACTCCAATCCAAATTCCATCATCATCAATAAATCAATTACACTATCAAAACAACATCTTATCAGAATGATTTGCATAAACAATTACCGAGTAAGGAAACCCTACCTGTAAGCAAATCTGGCAATATGCAAGCATAATTAAAGTTTGTCCTCTACAAAGTCTCCTCCTAATCAATTAATCACTAAATACATTAAATAACCACCAAATCCCCTTTCCCCCAATTCAATTAGGGTTCTATAACTACCCATAAAGATCGTTAATAACAAAGATTAATCACTTACCAATGCAATAAACACACACGATAGGATGCAATACAATCCGAGCCTTAAGATGATTAGAGATGATTACGAGGATTTCAGAGAGAAGTATAGAAAGTTGTAGGGCTAATTATGAAGTATTAACTGACGAATATATATTATACCTCTTAATTACTTTTAATCAAACAGCCCGATAAAATCCCGCAGACAAGTGTACACGGTCGAGTGAAATAAGCACTCGGTCGAGTGCACACTCACTCGGCCGAAGGTTATCTAACTGACACTAACCTTACTCGGCCGAATACACCCCACTCGGCCGAGTAAACATCCCACTAGGTCGAGTGACCCTTACTCGACCGGGTACAAATTACTAAATATTTTTTAGTATTACAGTCTTCCCTCTTTTAAAATGAACTTCGACCTCGAAGTTCGCAACTCATACTCCTACCTCAAAAGACAACACAAAACAACATCATACAGAACAACCAAACTCTATGACCTCTAATCAAACTCCGAACATCCCAAACACAAGGACTCTAAAAATCACATATCAACTCGGACAAAACCAACATCAAGTCCTCATCAAACACACTAAGACGAATAATAAATTAAAAATATTACTAAACTAATACGAACTATTACATTCTTCCCTCCTTAAAAATGAACTTCATCCCGAAAATCACACCCTCATTACAAACAAAAGAAACCAATCCTTAGAGCTAAGACTAAGCTAGCATCGTCATATACTAAAGGTACCCTAAAAAACTATCACAAATCCGATACAACACCATAATCCAAAACTCAAACAATACATACACTGGCTCTTACGTCATAAAACTTCTTCCACAAGACGTCGAACTAACACTTACCTTCACTTTTTTGTAATGATACCACAACACCCAGATCGCCCATCTTCTTTCGCCTCATACTCATCATTAATAAATCACAATTTTTCGCCATCCCTTATGCTATCAACATGCGATCTTACAATTCTACCTCCTTTAAAATGAACTTCATCCTTGAATTTCGCCCAAAATCAAACCATTAACATTATTACTATCATCCATGCTTCCATACTAATAGTTCTACACATTCACGTAGCAACAACTGATCATCAACATATAACTAACACCACAACTACTCAACATCCCTTCCTATAATAATAGCTCAATAACATAATTAATCTAATTCACCTAACTCAACAACCAATCACCATTCATTCTAAATATCCCACAAAATAAAGCTAACTGTTATAAGGCAATCTACTTTTCTAAAAAAGATACTACTCCGTCTAACCCAATTCATCATTAAACTTATATCTATTTCCTTTATTGTCATCATCCCGTCTTACAGAAATTCGCTTAATATTCTAATACCACACCCCCAGATATACCAAAATCCCAAACACCAACCGTTTCTCAGCTCCCTTAGAATCTACCCGAAATCCTCAACACGAAACATTAGATCAATCCTTTGCTACGATTGCTCATAACATCTTTCTGAACTCTCGCCTATCTTGACTGCATAAAACTTAAGTTAAAATCCTCGTCCACTCAAAATCCAAAATTTCATCCTCATTAGTAACGAATCCATCCACTCAAACATGACACACTATAACACTATATCCCCATAAAATCCTCTAAATGACAATGAACCATTTAGAACCTCAAGCATACCATAATCAAATCTCAAGATTTCCTCATACCTTTTTATTCCAAAACATCCCAATCCAAATGCGAAAATACCCCAACAATCAAGCCTCTCGCCCAAAATCTAAAAGAACAAGGAAATTCATTAACAGTCTTCTAATGCTAGCATTGATCATCATCAATTTAACTTTACAAAGGTTGTTTCTCTTATATAGATATTACCAATAAAATTCTTATTGTGTGATATACAAATCACCACAAAGCTGCATTAACAGTTTAGCAACTGCACAAAGTATACCCTTAACAGTTTACCAAATGCACAAATTATACTATGATTAATTTCTACTCCAAAATATGGCAACTGATTTTGTTAACAACCTAGCTTAGCCAAAAAAAAAACAGCAAATGGTCTTTTAAGAAACATCCTTAATACTTGCTTGTTGAAGCCCCATCCTTCCTTGCCCTTTTCTTCTAGCTACCACCATCAGCCTTCCTTTATTTTGTTGTTGGCCCTCCTTTGCATGATATTGCATTGTGTCTAGAAGTTTTACATATTGAGCATATAATTTTTGTTGATCTTTTACCTTTCTTGGGCTCGTCTGGTTTCCTCTTTCATTGCTGTGCAGTTCTTCCTTATGCTTCTCTCTGGAATAGGGTGTAAACCTTAGGGGAATCGGAAAGTTGGCCATGCGTCCTTATTAGGTAACGGATGCATATGTTTTTCATAAGTCAACTTGTAACAATGACCACTAAAAATCCATGCAGACAATGCACACAGTCCACTGGTTCTTCCCTATTGTTAAAATTAGGTCTACATGCATGCTTACATGGGATTCCAGTGACCTGCCAGCCCCCACAAATACATGTTCCCTTTAGAATGTCTACTATGTGAGGTTTAGTACCCTCAAGCACCTCAAATTCCCCACCACCTGCTTTGAAAACCGTACACGACATACTGTCATGTATATTGGTGTCCAATATATCCTTAGCATAAGATGTTGGCTCATGCATATGTAAGCTATGAGCCACCCCAAACCTTTAAGCCATCTTAGTCATGAAATAGGTTCTTATGACTTTCATAAGGGTCAATAAATGTTTCTCCCTTAATTCATTAATAAGTGGATTGAATAACTCTACAAAATTGGAGGTGTTATGGTCACAGGCAATGGTTGGGTCAAACTGACACTTAGACCATTGTTGGTTTATACTTATCAAATAATTAGTAGTTGGTCTTCACAACTTACCTATCTATTTTATTGCTTTGTTGAAGGCATGAGTTGAGGTTGCATTGGCTGCCTTCCAGAACAGGTCATGGAATGTTGGACCTCCCCATTTCAGCTTGAAGTTGGAATATACATGATATGCACAAATCCTCTTAGTGGACAGAGAAAAGTCTTTCTCAAGTGCCCTCTCAACTCCCTTCATTCTATCACTTATAAAAGTCCATTCCCAAATGACACATCCAACACTCTCAAATGCCAACCTTATGTTTCTGAAAAAATAACTCCAGGATTCAGTGTTCTCCTTCCCAACAATTGCATATGCAATACATTAAAGATTATTGTTGCCATCTAAAAGTCATAGCAGATAATAATATCCCCTTATACCTTCCCTTTATATGACACCCATAAACACCAATGATGGGCCTAAAACCTCTTAAAAACCCAATGATCCATGCACTGAAGCTGAAAAACATTGCTTTAAAGTTGGCTGGACCACCAGTTTGAGGAGTGTACCAAGTAATTAAAGCTAAAGAACCTGCATTAGTCTGTTTTATCACCTCTCCATAAGCTGCCAAGCTATTATAACTCTCCTCAAATACCCCTTACACTTGTTCAGCCACTAAAATTATGACCTTATACATAGTCCATAGGCATACCTCAATGCCATAACCCTTCATCAACAAATCTGCCATAGACTTAACTGGCATCTCGGGATGAGCTGTCAACTCTTTCTCTAACTTCTTAGCCATCCAAGGTACAGTGGCCATGTGTCGTACACAGGGGGGGACCACGGAAGGACAAGCGTAAAAATACGCATTTGTGGAGTCGCCACCAATTTTTATGGGAAATTGGAACCGTTCGAATACATTATGCCATGTCAAGACACAAAGTAATGACATGAACTCCAAGAACTCGTTACCCTTAGCATTCTATGTCTAGAATGACTCTCATGGATGCCAATGAACATGGATGTTCACAGAAATATGGAATAAGGGGTGAGGGTACGTATTAGGAAGCTCTTAAATCGAACACCTAATCCCGCCCGCCTCGATAGCAAACTCTACTAATGATTAGGGAAATCGTTCTTATTGGATATGTTATCGATTATATGCATGCAATGCAACATCAAATGTTTTAATCCTAGCATGAGAATTAGACTATTTCAGTGAACATGTAATTAGCACTCAATTAAGTCGAAATTGGGGATTAAGAATTAATTACACATATGAGAGAAAAACTAAAATCATATAATTACAATGACTAAATAAGATTACAACGAATTACGGGATCCACGTCAAAACTACATGGAGATTTGAAGAAAAGAAAAAGATTTGAAAACTAGAAGACAGATTCGGAGCGATATTACGACTAATAGTTATTTAATTACGTAATTAAAGCTACGTCAAAGGGAGAACGGAAGTTCAGGGACAGAAGTCAATTCGTAACAGGAGCATCTACAACTGCGTCCTCTGAAAGAGGCGCAAGGCTCATTGCCTCTGTTACAATTCTTTGATATATTTACGGTTGATTATTGACCAACAACTCGAGGGGAATTGATTTAATATATTAATTACTATAATTTGCATTAATAATGAATTTCGGAGATTTGATATGAACAAATCGAATCTCCAAGTCTCAATTTTAACTTAAAGACGAGACATTTGACATGAAAGACTATAAAAAAAGAAAAGGGATAAAATAACAAAATCGCAAGAACGAGAGGAAAGAAAGAAGAGCAGAAGCAGGGCAGCCTCTGGAACAGGCGCTGCGATCCTTCTATAAGGCGCAACTGCTACTAGGTTTCTTCTCGATGTATGATGACTACTAAAAAAGGTTTTGTAAAAAAGGTTTTATTTTGAAATCGATTTTGAACTTACTTCTGACGTGAATCTTACATTATATTGAACGAAAAATAAATAATACAAAAAACGACGGGATTTACACCCTCAGACTTACATGTTTGACGAAACGAGATGAACTAATTTAAAGTTAAGTGATTGCTCGACTCGAATGTATGTAGAAATTGCCCTCATTAGAGATTTCTTTAATTGATTGAATTAGTTGATTGATTGTGTAGTGGTCAAATTTGGTTGGTCATGCAACATGACGGGTACTAGGAAGGATCTGAGCTTAGATGGTCGGTTGATAAGGCATGTAGATGTTGAAAGCTTAGAGCAGATTCTAGAGTCCAAAGAGAGAAGAGAAGGGGGAACACTCGTGTGCCTAAAAAGTGAGAACTGAGCTCTCCTTTTATTGTAGAATATGTGAAGAGTTCTGGAACAACACAAACTTATCTCGAAAATATTCTGAAGATAGAGAAAACAGGCTGGGGAAGGGGCGCAACAGGAACTGTGATCCTTCAAAGGGACGCAGCACCTGCTGCGTTATTTCCCCAGAGGTTTCCATTTGCGGAAAGAAGATTTCCACATTTCTTTTACGGAATTTGAAGATAGAATTTGAAGATTTGATAAAATATCAAGAATATTTAGAGCGTTCCGACTCGGCATTTTGGAACGGTTTCTAGAAAATGAAGCGGTTTTCGACCCGGACTCTAAATGAACTCCAATGACTGTCAAAACAACCGTACCAGTGCGTAGATGACAATAACGGGGTAGACACAAGTGTTTGAGCTATCACTTGATGATAAACTTACGAGTTGTCATAAAATGTTTCGCGTACCAAACATGCGGCCCAATCATCACTAGGTGGTTGGCAGAAGGTGTAGAGCTGAGGTATCACCAGAGACTCCACTTTGACTGAGGCTTGGACAAGGCAAAAGTCAAAGTATAGCCACCAGGTCAATCGAAGATTACAACCTGACGATTATAGCGACGCGAGGCGGCTCAAAGGGTGTGAACCCGGGATCTGTCGTCGGGAACATTTTAAAGTCTTTCGACTATCGGGGAGGGTCGTTAAAATCCCATTAGACTACGTATAAAATCTTGCCAGCCATAAGAATGAGTCACACCCAAGGCATCTTCTTATTTAGAATGAGGTGCCTTGTGAGGCTCGCCAACCGTTTGAATGGGGTGTGTTATGAGGCTCGCCAACCACTTTAGTGCATATGTGAGAATCTGCCTGTCTCTGTGCTCAGGCAAACTCTCGTCAGGGAAACATGTATATTAAAGGAAAACTGCAGAGTACTGCTACACTGGATAGACGGAAGACTCTGTCAGGATCGAATCATTCTGGAGAATCTGCTCGGTTGTGACGAGCGACATCTTGATAAAAGACGGGCCCACGGATTGTATGTCTGTAACCTGGGTCTCTGCATAGATGATAATATCATGTGACGGCTTTGAAGTCTGTCAAGGCGCGGGTCTTGGAAAAGAACCAAGCAAGTGAAATAAGATGTCGGAGAAGAGGCGCACATATAACTAATTTGTAACGAACTTTGAAATTAAAGAGAAAGCGTACTGGGGAATAAGTGCAGCAGGAGTTGCGATCTTTGGAAGAGGCGCATCAAGTGCTACATCAGTTCCACAGGTTGTCCCTGTCTGAGTAAAAGCGAGACAGATGGAGTAAATTTCTCATATTTCTAAATACAAAACATTCGAAAACCCTCTCAAATTCCAACCAAAATTCGTCAAAACTTGATCAGATCAAGCCATAAAACATGAATAACCGAGGTATGCATCTTATTCTTGCTTTAACCTCTTGCTTTTGATTGAATTAGAGATTGAAGTTAGGGTTCCTCCCCTTGAACATTTCGAAAATTTGGGTGTTTACCTCCATTTGAGTTGTATGATAGAAATGAATAATTGGTATTTTTAAGAACATAATCATGCATACTTTTTTGCGTTTTCCTCGTGTTTTGAACAAATGAGACGATCACACTGTTAGTTCGAAATGCACTTCGAAAAGCCCCATAGGATTGTCCATTTTGGATAAAATTTGATGTTTAGGAACCCTTGTGTAATGGGAAAACTTGATGTGGTGTTGGATTTTTTATTTGCGACAACTTCTGCATGACTCTTTTCTAGGGCATAACCACTATTATAGCAAAATCCTGACGAATTTTTGATTCAAATCCGTGACTAGGCTTTGAATTAGACTTGACTCGACCCACCATTACATGTGTAGTCGGGGTTCGGAAGAAATGGCCAAAGATGGTCGGGAAACTTCTTCTTAGTGTTTGAAAGTAATTGATAAGTCTTGAAAAAATGCTTGAAACGACTTGACATGGCTTCGGTTTTGCAAATAGTGTTCCTTCCACGCCAGAGGAAACCCCCATGGACGTAGACCTTGAGCCTTCTTCTCACGTGGGAGAAGTGATACCGGTAGACGTGTTTGAGGAGGCTGAGGAGGCGGGGGAGGTCCCAAGGAGGGCCAACGTAGGACGAGGTGGTCGCCAGCTAGTGGGTGCACTTGAGTGGGCCAAGAAATGGGATGGTAGACATCTCATTTGGACGGCAGAGAGCCACTTGTCTTAACGGACAACACAGAGTATGGTAAGCTTCTGTTTGTCACTCTTCGTAGCCGTTTGCCGTTTTATTTCTCATCCTAATGACGAATTTTGATTTGAACTGACGCGAGATGCTAGGAACATGAGGTTCTTCTCCGTCTACATGACCATGATGGAGGCCTACGAGATATTGACGGAGGAGGAGAGGTGCCTTGTCGAGCTGGGAGCCTTTGGAGACTTGGTCAGGGATTGGAGGACGATCAAGGTGAGGAAGATTTGGGCTAACCTTAGCCTGATTCGGAACTTTGTTGATCGGTACTGGGATACGACTTCGACCTTCCGCATGCCCTTCGGAGAGGCCTGGGTTAATTTGGAGGATTACTGCATGATTCCGGGTCTGCCGTGTGGAGAGGATACTTTGGAGTGGCCGTTGACGGCCATGAGGGCGAACTCGGAGGAGGCGAGGAGGTTGATCTGCTGGGACTTGCCAGCAGAAGCGGCTAGCGTTCTCGGGTTGGTTTCGAGCACTAACGACACGGACTACTTTACATGATAGACCCCGGCGAGAGTCAGAATAAATGGGGAGATAGTGCCTCTTCCTCCTTGTACAAGTGAGCAGAGGGCTCGTCTCTGATTGTGGTGGTTCTTGTCTTCAATTTATTTTAGAGACAAGTGGGAGAGGCTGTCGACGAAGCTTCTTCCCTTTCTGTCGACTTGAGTAGCCTAGGTCGGTGGGAGTGGAATACTCCTGGTTTTGCGATCCTGACCCGCTACATGAGGGCCATGGTTCGACCAAAAGCTGATGGAGAAGGGGACCTGTCCTGCTACTGTTGGTCCTGGGCTTTTGTTGGAGGTATGAACCGTCCTTTTTGCATTCATTGAAGGATCAATAAATCATTTTGGATTGTTTGAAAGATCAATATTTCGTATAATTGTTATTGAAAGGTCAATATTTCGTTTGCAGGCGTGGGTGTACTCTTACTTTCCAGGCTTCGTGCCCAAGAGGACAGAGCCGGAGTCGAGAGCGTACTCAGCCGTGAGGCACTAAGTGGTATGTAGTAGGAACAGCCAGAGTTCTTCCTATGACGTTTGTCGGAGGGGCGTGAATGCCCTACAGTTGGAGCTTGTAAGTGCCCTGATTCTTTTATTTCTGTCTTTTATTTGGAAATGATCATAGAAATGACCCTTTAACTAGAACTGATCATAGGAATGACCCCTTTGTTTCTTCATTTTAGTGGGTTCCCAGACTTTCGGAGGACTACCCAGATTCTCCAGCATTCGTGGCCGAGGTCCTGTATCCTAGGAGTTCGAGTAGGTTGTTGCTGAGGACGCCCATGGGACATGCGTGGTACTTGGGCGAGCGTTTGACTCGGAAATGCTCTCCTGATGCCTTCATAGTCCCCATCGATCCTCCATGGTCGATTTTAGGGAGCCTTATGACGCTGAGAGAGAGGCTGATTTGGCTGGTGCGAGTGGGGACACCCTGCTTCTTCTTGGCGAGGCGTATTCCGGGTTCGTTCACCGGAGATTGGCGTATTGGCTGATAGTGGTAAGTTTTTTTTTCTTTGAATTCATTTGAGAAGTGACGAACGATCATTAATTAAGGAGCCATTTGATCTTTGCAGGAGATCAAGGTGGCAAGCGTCGAGCCCCCAGCTTACCCCAAGGTGCTGGAGCCATTTGATCTTTGAAGAAGGGTAGGTCTCTAACTTTGGCTATCTTCATTATTTACATTGCATAGGGCATTTGATTTGACCCTTATTTGAATATAGGTGGCACCGTCTCAGCACGTAGCATTGTGGAGGGTCGCCGGGATCGACAGGTATGAACCTCTCATTCCCTTTCTATTTTTATTGTATATTTTTGTATTTTGAAATGAAATGATTGAAATGAGGCACTTCTTCAGAGAGAAACCTGAACCGGGAGGAGACGGCTTGTCTTTTGAGGGAGCTGGATGGCAGGGATGTTGAGATCGCCGCTCTCAAGGCGACTGTAGCCGAGCTGGGTGGCGATGAGGTTTAGTTTTCCTTTGTTTGCCGTTGACTTGTACATTTTGGATTTTGACTTTGTCTCGGGCAAGAGCCCCCATTTTGATGTATATATTTGAGGCGTCTTTGCTATTGGAGGTTAGTCTAAAAACAGGTTTTGGTAGACCACGGTTTATGCCGTTATGCTGCCGAAATCACATAGAACTTATATAATTTACATGTAGCATATTGGTGGCCTAAACTGACGAGAAAAATAAAAGTGCGCGAAAATGCTCGAAAATGATCGGATAGTAAGGAGGGTTACCCCATAAAAAAAGGTTTTTAAAAGAAATGTATAAGTGTAAAAATCGTAGAAGATGCCTAGAAATGAGCAAAAATGACGACTGAGCAAAAGGGAGGGCTACCCCTTAAAAATAAATTAAAAGAAATGTGTAAGTGTTTTGAAAAAAAATGGAAAGAAAGAGGAGTTAAATGATTCCCCTTAAAAAATGAAAATGAATAAGTGTGCTCATTTGGCGGTCATGTCGTCTTCCATCTTGAAAAACAAACACGAGAAGGATTAGGAAATCCTAGATCTTGGTAATTCGACGTATTACCGAATCCACATACTATAGGAATAGGAAACCACAGCCGGACGTAAGTTAGGAAATATCCAAAGCTGGAAATCGTGACAACAAGCCTGGGGAAGAGGAGCAGCAAGAGCTGCGACTCTTCGAAAGGGCGCAGCTCAAGCTGCGTCATTTCCTGGCTTAGTAAATCCTTGATTAAAATTAGGGCATAGCGAATAGTATAAATAGAGACGTCGGGGATGTGACAACCCTCGTGATAGCGGAAATAAAACATAACAAGCATGCAATTTATATAGCGGAAAATACGATATTTTTGAAACCTTTTACATGCCGAAATAAGAGTACGAGGAATGTCAATAAATACAAACGACAATATAAAGTACTACAAAGAGAGGTAGTCTCTCAAAACGTGATCCAAACATAAAAGTTGTTTCGCAAACTAGCTAAGGAACGTCTATGGGTGAATCGTGAAGACCAACGCCCGCTAGCTCACACCCGAACCCTAAAACAAGCGAAATCCATGCAAGCAACCTGTTCATTCATGAAAACATGAACGCCACAGTCAGTGGGGGAGTAACTTCGGGTTCTCCCAGCCATATCACAAATAACATACTTAAACGGTAATAAACAAGTAGAAGCATACATATATATATACACGCGAATTACGAGAAGTATAAATAAGCATTTCAACATATTAAGATATAGGCGCATGAAGTATAAATTTATAAACATCCGATTGTAGAGAAACTCGGGGAAGACACCCTTAGGCAACTATATACTCACTAGGGCTAGCATCTCACCGTTAGCGGCATATATTTGATAAGATAGAGACTCGACATATATACCTCGCCAAGTCATCCAACGGTCACAAATAATCAACATATAATAATCCATCCAAACATACGAATATGGTAACATAATCTCTCACGGTTAATGACACGCACTAGCACCATGTACATAGCAAGTATGATCAATACACGTTCACGGGATACACATTTTCTGAACCATACACGATAAACATTTCGTATATGTAGACTCATTTCTTCCCGGTAGGACGACGATAATAATCCGATCCTAGTCTAAACATGGCCAGACTCTCGGAATAAACATGTTCCGATTCGACATGCGATACACATTTCGCATCCAAGACTTGGTCAAACACAGAAGCCGAGTACCCCAAATTCGGTCAACGTTCACGAAAGAGGCGGAAAGAGCACAAGCATCATAATCAAGCGATACGCTACATGCAATGACACCACCTTGCAAAGATACGACATTTGACGGCCAGGTCGATCAACGCATAGCATTCGTCTCCCAACAACGTCGTCATATCTCCACTAAAACATGCATACAAGCATTAGGGATACATCTCCTCGTTCCGACATTCCAGTCTAACGACCAAGGAGGTATAGCCGGGGAATGAGAGTTCATAGCACTTAACAATTAGTGCTTAAGTCAAAACATAGGTAAAACCGACTCAAACGGGGACATATCAAAAACCGTCACAAAACATGCGATATAAGCGAGTGGGATATCATATATTCTAAGCATGAATATTTAATGCTATTACATAAATTTATACGATAAACGAACCGTACAAACTATAGCAACAATCGATAACTATTAAAATACAGGCTGATCCAGCCGGTCAAGTGGACCGGCTACCGGCTACCCAGCTGGACCATATACCATTTGAGAAAAGATGAAGGAAAGGGGGGGTGTCTCAGCCGGTCGGCCGGCTGAGACTTACATAATATCAAAATACTTCGAAAATGTCAGCCACACTCCCAGCCGGTCAGCTGACCGGCAGCCGGTCGGCCGGCTGGGACAACACATGCACGAAAATCATCATCAACAACCCAATAATCATCAAACAACATCAACAATCATCAACCAACACAAATTCCCTAGCTATACATTCAATTCCAACACAAATCTTAACACCAAACTATATTAAGTATCTAATAATTTTCAGTAGACATACGGTAAACATCAAGTAAAGCATTTAAAACACGTCTTGATATCGAGTAACCCTTCACCGTTACCTTTTTGCATCTTCAATCGACGTCTAGGTCCTCCTCCACGAGATAGTAATCTTTGCCGGGATCTTGAAGGTCTCCACCTACAAAAAGAGAACAAAAGATGAATATAATTCACCTTTGAGAAAGACGGATAAATTGAAAATGAGAAAGACGGTACTTTTATTACCAAACAAGATAGAGGATGATAAGAGGGGAAGATTATGATGAAAATTAACGGATTTGAGTGAGTAATGAAGGAGTAGTGATGAACTTGAGCTTGATCAAAAATGGGGTTTAGGGTTTTGGTTACTTGGTGAGGAAGAAGGAGACTGGAAAAAGAATGAGGGAGTTAGGGTTATAAGGGTAAGTGAGTGAAAAAATATGGGGAAAAAGCCCATAAGCGGCTTAAGGCGTAACCCACGCGGAATTTTGAGTAGAGTCCGAATACGAACTCGGATTTGTTAAATTAGACGCGGGAAACTAAGTTCTAGACTAAATCTAAAATTACGCTAACTAGTATCCGTATAATATTTTTAAAATAAAATAGGGTACATTTGCGGGTGTTACAATCACCCCACCTTTTAAAACGTTTCGCCATCGAAACTTGAGCGAAAGAAAGGTACCTTAATTGAATAGGTTTTGATATTTAAAACAAAGAGTAGCTTCCGGTTCCCACGTCTGTTCTTCAACATTAGCACATCTCCACAAAATTTTCACTAAAGGTACCACTTTACTTCTCAACTTTTTATCCTTGCGATCTAGAATGCGGATTGGCTTCTCTTCAAAGGATAGATTCGGTTCTAGCTCGGAAATTTCATCTTGAAGGACATGACTCGGGTCACTAATATACTTCCTCAATTGAGAAACATGGAAGACATCATGAACTTTATTCAAATTCGAGGGCAAGTCCAACTTGTACGCTACGGCACCAATTCTTTTCACAATGTCAAATGGTCCAATGTACTTCGGGCTCAATTTACCCTTCACACCAAACCTTTTAACACCCTTCATCGGAGATACTTTCAAGAACACTTTATCTCCAACTTCAAATTCCAACGGTCTTCTTCGAACATCGGCATAAGATTTCTGTCGGTCTTGAGCAGCTTTCATCCTATCACGGACGACCTTCACATGATCAATGGTCTCCAAAAAAAAATCGGGACCTAAATCACGAACATTACTCAATTGATTCCAACGAATAGGACTTCCGCATTTTCTTCCATAGAGAGCTTCGTAAGGAGTCATCTTGATCGAGGCATGGTAACTATTGTTGTAAGAAAACTCCGCCAATGGTAGACTCTTTTCCCAATTAGATTGAAAGTCGAGTGCACAAGCCCTAAGTAAGTCTTCTAAAGTCTGTATAGTCCTCTCGGTCTGACCATCGGTAGCGGCATGGAAAGCGGTACTCATCAACAACTTACTACCCATGGCTTCTTGCAATGCTTTCCAAAATCTGGACCAGAACCTCGGGTCTCGGTCGGATATGATCTCCTTGGGCTAGTCGATGTAAAATCCAAGTCTCCTTGATCGGAATGAATCTGGCACTCTTGGTCAAACGATCAACAATAACCCAAACGACATCTTTACTTCCAACAGTCCTTGGCAAAGCCATGACAAAATCCATAGAAATAGATTCCCAATTCCATAGTGGAATATCCAAAGGTTGTAGCTATCCATCGGGCCTCTTGTGTTTGATTTTCACTTGTTAGAAAGTAAGACATCTTCCAACATAGGACACAACATCACCTTTCAAATTTGGCCAACAAAATTGTAGCTTCAAGTCATTATACATTGTAGAGTCTATTGATCGAATACGAAAGAGGCGGGGTGAATTGAGTATTAAAAACTAGCCCCACTTTTTCGATTTATATGATATGTAATTAATTATTTGATCTTATAGATTAAAATAAACTAATTAAATAATCAAAGTAAGCGCAAGTAACGAAATAACAAAAAGTAAAGAGAGTAGAGGGAGGCACACGGATTTTTGAAGTGGTTCAGTTTCACATGTTGAAACCTACGTCCACTATTCTCGATTAATAATTCTTAGTACCTTTCTACGGATTACAAAAATTATCAACCCACTCGTATAATCAACACTATGATTATAACTCAAGGTGAGTATCGCTAAATACTCTATACTACCTTACGTTAATAAGAAAGTACAATATAACTCACACATATTCTCGTTAAAGAATTGTAAGATTATAATGATGTACTATTATCCAATAACGTATTTCACTCAAGCGATTGATAATAATTGATGCACGACTCTTTTGAAAAACAAACTCTAAAAATAATAAATATTTTGCTCAAAGGTTTGCTTTAAAATAGTTTTGGAAAATATTCTCAAGTATGTGTGTCTTGTTGTACTCGTGTATATTTCGTGTATAACAACAATAAGATGTGAAGGAGTATTTATAGTAATAGAAGCATAGTGGATCTAAAATCCTAGCTTAATATTTAAGAAAGATATTTATCTTTAATATCATAAAATAATATTTGTTTTATCTTTTAGAAATATCTTTATCTCTAAATATTGTTTGGTTTATCTTTTAGAAATATCTTTATCCCTTGGTTTACACGAAACCCTAGGTGGGCTTATTAGGTTAACAACAAATTGAGATAGAATATATTAGAAACCCTAGGTAGCATGACAACCCATAAGTTGTATTACTAACCAATAGAATATATTAGAAACCCTAGGTAGCATGACAATCCCTTGGTTTACACGAAACCCTAGGTGGCTCGAATGGAATAGTTACCGAATGACGACCTATACTATCTAATCTTCACAAAGATCTTCAGTATACGGATCATCTCTTTATCTTGATCACAAAGACCCTCCATCTCGAGTCTTGTGTTGTTTGAGGTAGATCTTGCTTGAAGCGATTTTCATTAAAGTTATGACTGGGTAGCTATAAATTCCTTGTACACTTCCAAAGTTATTCCTGAAGTTGTTATAACTTTGATCTTTCTTCTCATAATTGTGGTTAGCTATAATACGACTAAAACACACAATTACATGCATATGATATATTCAATTAAAGCACATTATCAAGTAAGCACATGTCATTATCAAAACTATAAAATAGGTCCAACATACATCTTATCACCTCCGAGGTGGATAGAATAAGGAGAAAGGTGAGCTTCATCAAGAATTCTCTTTCTCAAGTCAAGAGCATCATGTACGAACACTTGGTCATGGAGTCGAAGGACACCTTTGTCATCGACCTTGAAGTCTTTGGCTTTTAATACTAGAAGCTTGGCTTGAATTGACTTGTAGGTAGGATCATCAACTTGGCTTTCGCGGATTTCGCGGAGAAGAACGGGTTCGGCAACCATGGCACTAGCATAATCAAATCCTTGCTCTACGAACTCCAACTTAAACTTTCGAAATTCGGTACAAAGATCATCGGGTAGCACCCACATACCATTCAAGGCATGAGAAGATTTCCTACTAAGAGCATCGGCAACAACATTGGCCTTCCCTTCATGATATAGTAATTCAAAATCATAGTCATTCACCAATTCCAACCATCTTATTTATCTCATATTCAACTTCTTTTGAGTAAATATGTACTTCAAACTCTTGTGATAGGTAAAGATGCGACAATGAACACCAATAAGATAGTGACTCCACATTTTCAAGGCATGAACCACGGCGGCTAATTCCAAATAATGAGTAGGGTAGTTCACTTCATGAACTCTCAACTGTCTCGAGGCATAAGTAACCACTTTCCTACTTTGCATAAGTACACAACCCAATCCCATCTTGGAAGCATCACAATAGACATCAAAGTCTACACGATATTCAGGTAAAGTCAACACTGAGGCGGTAGTCAACCTTTTCTTTAACTCTTGAAAAGCGGCTTCACAAGCTTCATTCCACACGAACTTGGTTTTTTTCTTCAATAATTGAGTCATCGGTCTAGCAAGCTTTGAGAAATCTTTGAGAAATCGACGGTAATTACCAGCTAAACCAAGAAAACTTGGGACTTCTCTAACATCGGTTGGAATTTTCCAATCCACCACAGCTTCAATCTTAAAAGGGTCGACCATCACACCTTCTTTAGAAATGACATGCCCAAGAAAGGACACCCTAGGTAACCAAAATTCACACTTGGAGAATTTGGCAAACCACTTTTGACAACAAAGGACACTCAAAATGGTCCTAAGATGAATAACATGCTCTTCTTCGGTCTTAGAGAAAATAAGGATGTCGTCAATGAAAACCACAACACACTTGTCAAGATACTCACTAAAAGTGCGGTCCATTTGGTCCATGAAAATAGAGGGAGCATTAGTCAATCCAAATGGCATCACCTTTAACTCAAAGTGACCATATCTTGTACTAAAAGCGGTCTTCGGTATATCGGCATCACGAACGGGAATTTGGTGATATCCGGATCTCAAATCAATCTTGGAAAAGGTAGAAGCACCCTTGAGTTGATCGAACAAATCTTCAATTCTTGGCAAAGGATACTTATTCTTGATTTTAATTCGGTTCAATTCACGGTAGTCAATACAAAGTCTCATGGAACCATCCTTCTTCTTCACAAAGAGAACGGGAGCACCCCAAGGCGAGGCACTCGGTCGAATGAAACCTTTTTCAATCATATCATCGAGTTGCTTCCTTAACTCTTTCAATTTGGTTGGAGCCATACGGTATGGAGCTTTGGCTATGGGTCCGGATCCGGGCACAAGATCAATGGAAAACTCAACATAACGCTCGAGAGGGATCCCGGGCAAGTCTTCCGGGAATACATCAACAAAATCACGTACTATAGGTACATCTTCAATCTTTGGTAAGGAGGTAGTTGTAGAAGTCAAAATACACAAGAACGCTTGGTGACCCTTTCTTACCATACTCACCATCTTCATTGCGGAAATCAATTTCACACCCATTCGGGAACGAGATCCCTTATAGGTTATTCTAACTCCTAAAGGACTCTTTAAATAAAGCTTTTGATCTCTACACTCGAATCTAGCATGGTACAACACTAACCAATCTATACCTAGGATTACATCAAACTCTCCTAGAGGAAACTTAAGGATATTAGCGGGAAAGATAGTTCCAGCAATAGAAATAGGGACATTAGGGTAAAGAGTAGAACATGAGATAATTTCTCCGGATGGTAAGGATATGGGAGTATCCTCACTAGAATTAGGCTCGATAGTTAACTTATCAACATAAGTTGAAGACACAAAGGACATGGATGCACCGGTATCAAAAAGAATAAGACACGGTTGCTCTAAGATTGAGAACATACCCGTAATTATCCCCGGATGAGCATCGGTTTTGGCTCGTCTTAGAACAAAGATAGATCCCTGGGGTATGGCAATTGGAGAGGGCAAATTCCGATCGGGGCAATCATCATAGCGGTGACCAGACTTTTGGAAAAAAAAGCCAACATAAGGTCGGTTGAAGCATCCTACACCGGGGTGGCATCGATGTCTACAACGGTTACATAAGCGAGCGTGAGCTTGAGGAGGAGCATAGGGCCTATGAGCCACGTTAGAAGTAGCTCGGGGTAAGAAATCAATGAAGAAGTTATTGAAGTAATCAATGATGAACTTGACAAATCAGCAAATGATCTTGAAAAGAGAACTGAGACAATTGTTGATGATACAAATGTCTCTTTTCAAAACAAGGAAAAGGAAACCAGTGTTATAACTGATGATGCTATAACTTTGGACCCAGATCAAGATATTGTAACTAAAGTTGTACCAAGTTTAGCTATAACCCCGGAGTCAAGCTCAAGGGAAACAATCTTGACTCTGAACCATTTGAGGAAAGTGAGAGTTCATCAGATGATGATGAGCCAAGGAACTCTAAAAAATGGAAATATATGAGTTCTCATCCTATGGATAGTATTCTAGGAAGTTTGAATAAGGGAGTTCAAACAAGACAAACATTAAATAACTTTTGTTCATTCTATTCCTTTATGTCTACCATAGAGCCTACCAACAGTTCGAACGTAATAAAGTCTGGCATCTAGTGCAAAGACCCACAAAGCGAACTGTGATTGGTACCCGATGGGTATTCAGAAATAAATTGGATGACTAAGGAGTTATAGATCGTAACAAGGCTCGAACAACCCGAAAAGTACCCAATTTTTCTAGTAAAATTTCTTAAGGATACTTTTCAGCAAGGTTAAGTTTTTAAAATAGAATTTATTGTTTCGAGTCGTATTTTGAAATTACGAGTTCGTATTTGGAATTTCTGGGAGATTCCATGAGAATCCCGTTTTTAAGTCGTCTTTGACTTTTCTTGACTTTTAAGTCGTCTTTGACTTTTCTTGACTTTTTAAGTCGTCATTGACTTTTCTTGACTTTTAAGTCGTCATAAACTTTTCTTGACTTTTAAGTCATCTTTGACTTTTCTTGACTTTTAAGTCGACTTTGACTTTCGTTGACTTTTTCCGACTCACCTCGTAATTTTAAAGACCGAAATTTTATTTTGAAAAATAATAAATTTAATTTATTTTATTAAGATTTATTTGAATTTATGATAATTTAATATAATTATTTTGAATTTATTCGGAATTAAAGAATAACTTTTATGATTTAACCCCAAACGTCATTTAACTATTCCCGGGTCAACTTAAGTCCCGAAACCCGACTTTGACATGAGTCACACGCCCCATGTCACTTTTTTTTCCACTCATATTAGATCTTTTAATTAATATGATTAAACTAATAAAAATATCTAAGATATTTGTAACTTTATCGGTCTGTCAACTTAAATTCCGCAATCGCTTAAAAACAGACCCGATTTCTCTTCTTTTCTCACGTCTCTTTTTCCCCTCTTAAGCCTTGATATTTTCTTTCTTTTCATTACTCACTAACAATTTTTCATTTTACAATAAATCAAATTAAGATCTAATTCACACTTTCTTTAATCGTTCTTCATCGTTCTTCGTCGTTCTTCGTCGTTCTTGAGCAAAATCATCATAAAACCTTCATTTCTTATTCAAATCCGTCATAACTTATATTTCTAGAACCTCCTCTTCGCTCTCCATCTTCAAGTACGGTTTATTTTCAATTCCGACAAAATCGTTTTCAACACTTTAATTATGGAAAATCAAGTTTTAATTCTAATAATAGTATTCTTGTCATTTCTTATAGGGGAAGATTTTGAAGACGAGTTTGGTGACTCGTATATATTAGGAGAAGATTAGTAGACGGGTTTTTCTTTACTTCTTATTTTTGGTGCTACTTGATTTTGCTAGCTAGGTAACGATTCCGAGTTACTCGACGAATTAATGTTACATATCTTTAGTTTTAGTTTATGTTATTGTTACTTATGATTTTTAAGTAGTAACATGATAAGTAGTTATTTTTATTATGTTGTATGAATAATTAGCATGATTAGTGTTCTTGACATATTTGAATGATTTGTTTATAACCATGATTTTAGTATGCATGATGGTTGAATTGATTGTTAAAAATGGATGTTGTTAATTAGAATTATGTTAGAATTTATTTGGAATGGTGGTGATGTTGGCCGTGTATGGTGGTCACGGGTGGTGGCTGGAAAACAGCCCAAACCGGCCGGTGCAGGCCTGGTCCAGCCGGTTCAGGCCGGTCCAGCCAGGTCTGGGTTGGTCCGGGGTTTGGTCCTTGGGAGTTGTGTCGATACTTGTTTGTTTTGTTGTTGTTTTGACGGGTTTTAAATATGTTAAGCATGCGGGAAAATATTAAGAAACGGTGTTAGAAATTTAATCAAAACAGC
>JAIUZE010062312.1:355-20094 GCA_022085475.1 Heliosperma pusillum
AAAAACTAAAGCTATGTAACATTAATTCGTCGAGTAACTCGGAATTGTTACCTTAGCTAGCAAAACAATTAGCACCAAAATAATAAGAAGTATATATAATAAGAACCCTCCTACTAATCTTCACCCAAAATATACGAGTCTCCAAACTCGTCTTCAAAATCTTCCCCTATAAGAAATGACAAGAAAAACATTATTAGAACTTAAAATATAAATTTCCATAATTAAAGTGTTGAAAACGATTTTGTCGGAATTGAAATAAAACCGTACGTGAAGATGGAGAGCGAAGAGGAGAGTATAGAAATATAAGATATGACGGATTTAATTAAGAAATGAAGGTTTTATGAAGGTTTTGCTCAAGAACGATGAAGAACAAATGATGAACGACGAATGAATATGTTGATTTTATGTCTATGTGATAAAGACTCTGTTTCTAGCCGGTTTGATCCAACGGGTTTGGTCAAACTAAGATCTAGTCAGCCCCGATTTGACTGATGACCCGTCGCGGGACTCGGGTCGGGGATTTGTCTTCAAGTAAGGTTGTATTTAATTAATGAATTAGCCTTAGTAGATATGAGGCGATATGATATGTGATTATGATTTATATGCAATTAGTCACGTGATAGGATGTTATTCCCGTGACTGTTTTATTATATGGTTGGTGTCGTGTTGACTAAGTACCCATAGAGAATTATGAGCATATGGCGTCTTGACCATTCTAATTCTAAATGAGTATCTTGGACCATGACATTGATAGGCCTTACCAACTTTAACGAGTATATGTTCACTGCTTGATAGCTTTTGTGTCACTGGCTTGGGCCTTTTGATACCAAGCCGGGGGCATGGCATCCTAAGAGTTCCGCTTTGGGAAGGGAGCCAGCTGAAGTACTAGCCATCTCTGCTTAGGGGGTCGCCTAGTAGAGTTTCTCATGTACGGTTATGTAATGAGACAGGGAATGGGTTAGCTGTTGTCGCTAGGTCTGATCAGTCTAGGGCTAGGATGTTTTCCTACATTGTGGTATAGACTCGAGTTACAGAAGTCGACTATTGACTGTCCTAAGAACTTATGCCTGTTTCTAGACGGATTGGTCTTTCATGTTTGATGATTCTATGAGTTTTAGAAGGTGAGATGCAAGCCGGCTAAGATTGATAGAGTTTGGATTACCGATTGTCAACTGATTCACATGATTACGTGTTGATTAGGGTTTGAGTGTATCATGGCCATGTTACAGGGTAACCTCTGAGCTAGCATACCAGCTTCCCTACCTCTTGTTATATTTTATTATAGGTTTCACATGATAGTTTTCATATGATAGGTTATATGTTAGTTAATTGTTTCATAACATGAAAAGCATATCATATATGTTTAAGTTTTGTATTTTCCATATACATTGCTTTTATGTTATTCATGTTGCATTAAACTCGACATTTCGTGGCTGGGAGAACTCGGAGTTACTCCCCACTGACTGTGGCTTCCGTGTTTATATTTAATGCGGTCGAACAGGTGGTGAATGCATACATTGGGTACATTGACGAGCTAGCGAGCGAAGTATTTACCTTGGACCTATATTCGGTTCATAGTGTGTATATTATTATACACTCGTTTATTTCCGTATTTATACGGGAGATATGTCTCCCGTTCTTGTATATTTCTTTTGTAGAATATTATTTCCGTATTGTAATGACCCTTTTATTTTGACACCCTTTGTTATGTATTTAAATTATTTTTTTTCTTTCCGCAAATTTGAGGGTGTCACATATATAGGGTTTATTTTTGATGTTTGCATTGACGACGAAACACTCATCACCTATTTCCCACAATTATCATGTTAGTTTGGATCAGGTCAGATTGTTTCGGGTTTCAGGTGTTTTTCGGGTATGTTGGCCGCCTCTGTTTCGGGTCAAGTGGCCTGGGTTAATTCGACATCTGGTCATTTTTGGGTCAGTAAATTAAAATTAAAAAAAGGACGTTTAGTATTAGTTTAATTTTGATAATACACTTTTTATTTTAACGTAAATTTAAATTAGTCATTTCAATTTTTTTTGTTCAATTAGAGTTACATTTTGTCGGATATCGGGTGGTTTTGGATCGGGTCATTTCGGGTTAACAAAGTTCGAGTCATGTTTAGGTCGAGTCGGGTTAATTTGGGTTTTGGTCACATTGGAGAGCAGTAGTTTGGATCTATCAATTTCAAGAATCTTGTTAATTGGGTCGGGTTTGTTTCGCCAGATCTAGATGGAGGAGCTATACATAATTTATAAAGTTATTTAAAAGATTGCAATTATTTTCCTATAAACTAATTGGTCTAAATATATATTTTCTATTTATATCTTATATATTTAAATTTTGTATGCTAAGATTACATTTGAGTGAGTTTTTTGTCAATTTAAATTTATGAAGTGTTGTTTTTTGGTTTACACAATTTTTTTTTTTTAAAAATTGATTTTTTTCAATTAGCCCAACTCGTATGATTTTTTTATGCAAAATAATCTACCATTAGTGCACTTAATTTTATTACTCCGTATAAGCTAAGTGCTCTATATTTTCTATTTATATCTTATGTGATGTTTTTAGCTATTATCTACTTTTGAGTGAGTTTATGCTGGGTTAAGTACATAAACGTTTATTTTTTGGTTTATAAAAAGTTTAAAGTTTTAATATTTGTTCAAAGAACTTAATCATTACATGATACAATGTTTTGGACAACGCAATCAACCATTTTATTATTCGTAATAAGTTGATTTCCTATGTTTTTTACTTTTTTGGCAACCAATTCTAACAACCACTTTTTTGATTCGTTTTTTTATGCTATATATCTTACTATAAGCCTTTACAGAAAATTTTTGTAAGATGACATTATTTAATACCGTGCATCACAAAGAGATTAAATCTAGTTTCTATTATTAGGTAAATTATTCTTCGAATTACATAAACTTGCTTTCCAACCTTAAGTAATGTTGTTATTATTATTGCACTAAAGTGATTCAACCTAATTACTCGCATTGTAGGGAAATAAAAACTAGTTCTTATTTAAGCAAACTTATACCTGTCTTTCATGAAAACATCTGCTCCAGCATCAACCAACATCTTTGCCATCAAATATAAACCTTGAGAAGCAGCAACGTGCAAAGGAGTTCTGTGATCATAATCTTTGGAGTTTGGATTGATTCCATTTGATAAGAGTCTTTTCAGAAACTCAGAATCTCCATTTGCAACAGTGGTGCAAAGAACCGAACCATCATTCTTAACATCTATTGTCGCCCCCTCGTCTCGTAACAATGCTGCAACCTTGTCATGTCCCTTTTTTATGGCTTCTAGTAAAGGAGTTGTCCCCATATTATCTGTATAAATAAATGGATTTATAAGTTCTTCTTCAATGATCGTATGTGAAGTGAATTGGAGTCCAAGAAAAGTTGATTGATGACCTAAACTGTTGACATCTACTCTTTCTTGAATAAGAAATTGAACAATATCCTCATGTCCTCTTGATGCGGCTAGATGCTGCGGCCAAATTACAACAAGTAATGAGGCACAACATTGGTAGAAACCACGAGTGGAATTCATCGACGTAACCAATATATACTATAAGCGCATTTAACATTATTAGAGCACTGCCTTAGTTAAATAATAAGACAATCCAAGAAAGTTGCAAGGGAAGAAACACTTTGAAAAAAAATGGGGGAATAACCAAATCAATGTATTGTTTTCTAACAATTTATGAACAAGCATATTCAATAGTCAGTCAATATAAAAAAAAGAAAAAAAATGATCCAGGGAACAAGAAATTGTGGTGTTTG
The DNA here is from genome assembly GCA_022085475.1 of Heliosperma pusillum. NCBI lineage: Eukaryota > Viridiplantae > Streptophyta > Magnoliopsida > Caryophyllales > Caryophyllaceae > Heliosperma > Heliosperma pusillum. The sequence continues at coordinate 4,151 of JAIUZE010062312.1, forward strand.
AACGATATTATCTTGTCCAAAATATCTAAACTATATGCGTTTAAGATATAAAATCATTGAGGTGTGGTACTCATGACTTTTCATTGGACACATTAAGTATCAAAACTTCATCTATAGCTTATGACCCCCCTTTACGGCCAGAACTACTTTCAAACGGCCTCCGGCATCATTTTAAGTCCACCTCTATTCTCACCTATAAATTTCCAAACTATAATGAAATCCCTAACAATATTCGCTAGAAACTAGTATATGTGGAATCATGTCTATAGGAGTATCATTTTGATAAAAATGAAGATAATGGACCGTTAATATGTTTTGCCCAATACACCACAACAAAAGGTAAGAAGTTGGTACTTTTATCAGTATAGCATGACATATATTATGCCTACCAAAGGAGATCTTCCATCATAATCTGTGTTTTTGGGATCAGCTCCTCCTCGAATATAATTCTTTAGCTGATGAAGATCACCATAATATGCAGTATTGTTTACTTTCAGAGCTAGTTCTGCTTCGTGTTTTGTCATATGAGAGCTTATATTTGCTTCAACTTGTTTCACGCTATTTTGATCTTCACCCTGTGAAATTCGTAATTCAAGAAATAAAAAAATAGAGATTGCACGTGTACCTGCTAGCATCACATATCTAGAATAAGAAACACGTTTTTTTAGTAGAAATAATAGCCAAATTACCTCGAGAAGATTGTTATAAATTATTTTGTTGTCATAGAAGTATATGTCAAGAATATTGCTCAATGATTGTTTGTCAATTCGCAAAAGGCGACACAGTTCACAGACTCGAACTGTATAAGGTTGAGGAATGTTGCAAAACACAGATATTTGCGCAAAAGTATTATTAGGCTCAAGAATAGCCATTGTCTGCTCTGACCCATCCTCCCCAAGGCCTACCTCTTCCTGTAGAGAAGAAGAAATGCACAATTGCGTAAGATATTGTGTGAAAACTTGGCCGCCTATTACTCAAATTAAAGAAACAATAAATGAGTAATCAAGCCTACCAAGGTTCCATGGCACACAAAATAAAGTTGATCAACAACATTTCCCTGCTCCAATATAACTTCGCCCGGGAGGAAAAATTCTTCACGCACTCTAATTACCTTCAAGAACAACTCCCAGTGTTATACGTTGGAGGCCAAGTTACTAGAGCACACATTGCATTTCATAAGCCTAAACAAGTACATAGTATTTGAAATTTTCTAACATATACTCAAGACCAATATTATATTTTATCAAATTAAATCAATAGGAAGGCTACATACTTCTTATTATCATTTTTTAAATGTACGCTTGGACGTTTCCAGTCAAAGCAAAGTATATACTATGTAATCTAAATCAAATCGATGTATCTAGGCAGTTGGTCAAGGGTGGATGTTATATTGTATAAGAATTCTGTCACCGAGACAATGAATTCGGGAAAGTACATAGCCTCAATTAGTATGTAAAGTCACCAGTAATTGATTCTTACAATCTGATTGATGAACTCAGAAGAACATCCTTTAAAAAGTGGAACTGTTTCCATGAATGACAGGTACAAGTTTTGCGATATCTACACAGACAAAAGTTCATCAGATGTAAAACCACATTAATTTGTAAATTTACTTGATTGCCTGAAGAGAAAAAAACGCTAATTTCCTAAATTGTAAATGCTTATGGCCTCTTACGTAATACCAGTGTAAGAGAACGTCAAGAAGACGTGCTTGAGAGCAAAATTCAAATCGATATTACCTTAGCTCGAAGAGAAACAGAAATGTCCTCGAGAACGGAATCCTCTGTGTAGCTGCTTTCATACTGTAAACGTAAATGTCCTTTTATCTGATTACGAAGGTCTTTGTCCAAACTGTTTCTATTCATGTATTTCATGGCTTCAGTCATTTTGTCCCTGAACCGTTCTGTCTTGGAACCTTTCACTATCAATGCCGTCATATTACCGATCAAATAAGCACCCAAAACCATGTCGAAAGAAACATAGATCATAATAAATATCATTTCCCTCAAATTCACGGCATGTATGTCCCCGTAACCTGCCATATTACATCAATACCGAAATGTTGTAATAAATGCAAAGATATCGTTGTTGATTCTAAATAAAGTTGGGATTAATGTAAAATTACATATATATCTAAGGGCTTAGAGGCTAGGATTGTCAGTTTATATTCATAAGCAGTATGAATTTTGTATATGAATTAAGGTTGCGATAGATTTATACACATTGTTACTAAGGACATATTAGTTTACCTTTCTATATTAGGATGTTTCTAATGGGTAATTTGATTCTCCACACCTTTGTTATTATCCACATACCATAACAACAAATGGTTCCCTTCTCCACTTGGTCTTTGTACCAAAAACAAGGAAAACAAATGCTAGGGACAGAAGAAGTTTAATAATAAGTGCATGACTCAGAGGCCAAGTTGAACAAGACGTTACGAAGTTTCAACACTGAAACTATGACATGCCTTCAATTAAGTCCGAAAGCATGAAAACTTACCTACAGTAGCCATGGTGACAATGGCAAAGTAGAGAGATGTTGTATATCTTTTCCAAATATCAATATCACGGAAGTGCGAATAACTGTAGTCTCCCAACTTCAAGCTGCCAATCCATGTATAGCCTTCTTGATTTTCAGGAAGTGTAGTGGCTAAGTAATAAAAAATGCAAGCTGCAGTATGTGTACAATAGAGTTCAACAGCAAGGAGCTTCATAATCCTTGTGAAAAAATATGTTATCCTAATATCTTTCTCCAATTTGTAGAAGAAGGCAATACACTTTCGCACTCGACACAACCTAATCCAAAGCAAATATCTTACTGCTTCTTTACGTTGACTTGCCTGTATAAAAGATACTCGTATTATTCACTTATCTACAAACACTTCTTTCATTACCTCAAGCGTCAAGCCATAACATTTAATAAGCTCAAGTATTCACTGGTATACTTTTTAAATAATTAACTCTCTAAGTCATTCTGTTTAAACTAAAACACGAGCTAGATATAATATAAGTAGGGTTGTCAAATTCACCCGCCTCAATCAAAATCACCCAATCCTAGAAGATGGATGAAAATTGACAAAAATGGATAACGTGTGGATGACAGATAAAGGATGAGTTGGATGAAGAATTCTCACCCCATCATCCACCACCCGATAGTATTACAGAGTATTTTTTATAAGAAAAAACGTATACGGAGTATATAATATATTTGTAAGATAATAAAATATTCACTTTTTCTAATCTCAAATACACTAAAAACTAAAACTAAATACTTATCTAACTTCATTAATTCTTGTCAATTAAAACTCGCCGATTTTTTTACTTTAAACTTATTTATATGTAATCACCTCATATTCACCCGATCCACCTGTTTGACCCACAAATGATGGCCGATAAGTTTCACAGATGACTAGTTGGATTGAATGAGATTTTAAAGTGACAGATGGGTGATAAATAGATGAAGGTTCACCCAACCTCTATCCATTGTCGTATCTAAATATAAGAGAACATCAAATGGATCGTGTTATAGGATATTATTATCCGTAATTGTATGTGCATGCAACCTACACAACCATTTTATCCAATACTGTGTTGAAGTTGTTTTGTCATATGAGAATTTTTGAGCTTGCCTTAATTTTTTAAGTTATGACAAGTCAACAAGATTCTTATATAACTTGACGAGAAATCCTACATCTATATGTCGAGCTATACGTGAAAATATGTTTAGTCAGCCGAGTTTCTTCGATCTAAACTACAAGATATGTTCTCATATATTATAGATCAAGTTTAACAATAGTTTCGTTAGTATACTAAAATAAGAAAGCAGTATTTTTGGGCACGACTCCTTCACACGCCTTAATAGATGTGCTCTATTCATGTCACACTTCGGCTGCCTGGATTGGCAATCTGATACAACTATAAAACATATGCGCGTTACCTTAAGCCAGGTTTAGTTCATTGTAATTTTTGAACAAAATAGCAAAATGAATAGAATAAGCAATACCTTGTATATAAGATCCCATGGCATACACGCGAGAAGATCAATGAAAAAGGTGGATTTTATGTACCTGGAAATGTAGAGTAAAAAATCCTCAAAAACATTGCAATAATATCAAATAAGGTTTTGCTGAGAAATCATAATTAACGTAAATTTACACCTAATGTACAAAAAAAATATGAAATGGATATATTATCACCTTAACGCAATTTGGGGACGATGAGAGATGATAAGATAAGTATTGTTATCTCTGTAAGCAAGAAAGAAGTGAAGGACAATGTCGATGAGGAAAGCAATTTGTCCAGCAATGTCTAACAAATACAGTTTCTGGGGAAGTCCTCGGAAAAATCCGAACTCAATCGGAGTGAAAACTGAAGAGTAAATAGCTAGTAATAATATAAGAGTTTCCCACATCTTATACCACCTGCAGTTGTCATTGTATTCACGAGTTTCAATTCATATTTGTTTTTAACATAACCAAAGAACTCCAATATAGGACTCAACGTGTGATTTGAGCACCCCACATTATGCACACTATTACTTGTTTCGGGGAAATAATGGCGTTGAACGAGCAGTAATTGATGTTGCAAGACACTAATTGCAATTAGCAAATAGCGTAATGTCAAATACGTACAATAGAAATTACTTTGAACTTTGATCAAATTAATCCCGCTCATGGTCGATCTGTTTGTTTTAATAGTGTTGTATTAGCCTAGCCCATGATTTCATGTTAGAAAACTACTCGTAAGTCGTAACCAACTCATTTCTACACAATTCTACGGCTGTTCAAGAAAAATAAAATAAAAGTTGTTGGTGCTATGATGCACCTTAAGAGCTTAGGTTGGTTGTCACAATTTTCAACAGTATAATTGTGCGAATTGAATTATATAAAAGAAAAGCTATGGATCAAAATATTTGAACAGTTGATATACGATTAATTTAGACCGTTTCCCCTCTTTATTCTCTTATGTTTCGGCGTATTTGGTTTAGTTTAGCGTCGGTTTTATCTTATTTTGGCCCTCATCCCGTGCACTCTCATATTGTTTAATTCCGTCTCATTTTATAGGAAATATGCCAAGACAAGGACGAGACGGGATGACAACCGAGAAACCGTCACAAAACAAGTACACAAGATGAAAAGGAGAAAGATGAAGGAAGAGGCGGGTGCCAGCCGGTGGTGCCACTGGCTCTGGCCACCTACCCCCCAAGAATGAGCGGAAGAAAGAAGAAGAGCATGGAGCCCCAGCCGGCCTAGCCCACCGGCAGCCGTCCGGACCGGCTGGGGGAGTCGACACAAGAAAAGCACCGAGGAAGAAAGAGCAGGGGGTGCCAGCCGGTCCAGGCCACCGGCGGCCGGCTGGCTGGGACCCCTCAGTCCGCATTTTGACTTCTCTTCTTCTTTTAACCCCCTAATCATACCAACCTATAAATACCCGATCTCTTAATTCATTTGGACACACAACCCTAGACACAAAATCCTAGATTTAGCTTTCAATATTCCTAATCATTACTATAATCCTTTGTTAATTAACACTAATTACTCTACTTTTCTACTTAGTTATCTTTAGATTTAGTCTTTCCTTAGCTATTATTGATATTTTGGGTTGTAATTTGAAGAAGAAGAGATTCTTATTTAGTTATTAATCCAAGTTTCAATCTTTCTCACAAGTTTGGTATACTTCTCTCTATTTCATTACTTGTCATTGAATTACTTATTCTTGCTTGTTTAATTAGTTTTAGATGTTGAGAATGCCTTCCCTTGTCTATTTGATATCAAAGTCTCTATCTTTAATGTTTTCCTTTATTAGTATGAGTGAGTAGTGTATTGTTAGGGTAGATGGGGGATTTAATGTAGGTTTATGGGTCGATTATGTGGTATTTGGGTATAAAGATTAAGTCTTTTGGTAGTCTACTTGTTTTGTGCACACAAGGTGTTTGTTGGAATGCTTGAATGAGTAATTTGAGTCTTTTCCATGCTTTATTACTCGTTTGAGTGAGAGCTTAGACTTGTATTGTTTTTGTGTGTGTATTGGATGTTTAGCTAGGGGGAGGTTAGGGGGAGAACCCAATCGAACCTTAGACTAGGGCTTGTCTCGCATCGAGAGGTGGAGGCTTGCCTATTAACCGTCTTACACCGAGAGGTGGAGACATGTTTAGACTCACTTTTAGACTAGTCCTAACCCCCACCATAATTGACCTATACTTACATTAATGAACCCATTCACCTTAGTCTCTCTTAATTCTTGTTTTAAATCGCATCTTTATTTGCCTTCTTGTTAGTCTTGTTTATCATTAATCTTCTTCAACTTGCTTTTAGGTAGAACTAAACTAGAATTCGATTAAATCGTCTTAAAACCATAATTACTGTCCCTTGGGATACGACCCTTGCAATACCCAACGATAACTCGTTCGATTGCGAGGTTAAGTAAAACTCACATCAATAGTTAGTAGAGCATAGGTAAAGTCAAGATAGCCATGGTAAAGTGCACACGGTGCCCAGATACAATGTTTTAATGCTGAAAGTATATTTTATATTATTGTTTTACTTATGCTAGTAATGTGTGTGTTTTCCAAGTGTGTAATAAGTTCAAAAACATTTCGTTAAAGACACGGAGTTTGTAAAGAAGATGTGTTTATTTAAGATTGTTTTTTGAAAGTTAAGTTTATTTTTTATGGATATATTCCTTCCTTGTATTTCTATCGCAATCTTTAAGCAAGTTATTTAACATATTTAAAGAATATTGCTTGAATTTTAAATCAATCAATATTCTTACCAGTTAAGCTTGCGATCTCGAACTTTCTTTGGAGATAAATATTAATTTCTTGCTTTTTTTGTGTGTAGGAATTTGGATTTGGAAACTCTAATTGATGCGTGTATTTTATATAGACTTTTTAGTCCATTTATGCACACATTTTTATGTCATTTAGGTGATATTATGTCACTATATGCCCCTATTTGGGTACTTTGTACTTTCATTACCATTTTGTAGGTATAAGCTGCGTAGTAGCGGAAACCGAGCCAAAACAGTCCACTTTGCATGGGAAAGCGTGAAACCGCTCACAATCAAGTCCAAAGTCACAACCAACACTATATGCTAGGCCAGAGGACCTCGATCGACCATATCTTTGGTCGATCGAGGGGAGTACTGATGAAGAAGACTCGATCGAGTGACTCTCTACTCGATCAAGAGGATTTGTTGCTAGAGAAGACCTCGATCGAGCTGTCATCTGCTCGATCGAGGGGTAGCTGTTAAAGAATTGGTCATTAATAATTTATCATCGACTACTTAGCAGACACTTATCATTCACCATTAGTTTCTGAACTTTCTTAATCTTTAAGTTTACATTCGGGTTTATTATCAACGCGGATTTGTTCTTTACGACGGATTTGCTAAGATTGTAAACTCTTTTCTCTCCTTTATTCTTAATCTTTGTTCTAGTCTTAATTACTGTTTTACCTTTCTTAATTGTTGCGTTATTGTTCTTTATGTTTGTTAATTACGATTATATCATGTCTAATGTCATATATTAAATCGTCTTTATTGCTAGCATCATTAATAGTATGAGAAGCTAATTCCCTTATATGTTAGGATGAGGAAAACTGTAATAGAGGCATGATAGGATAAAGTATATTAGTTAATCTTGAATATGAGAATCAATCTAAGCAATATAATTGAGGTTAGTCGAATGAGTACACGCAGGAGATTAGCTAGGTAGTTAACCCCGACCTGGATCGAGAGATTGGAAGGGAAAGGCTTGCTTAGAATTGATAGGTGACTCCTAAGAGGGCGAGAGTTAATTAGGAAAATCCCTAGGGTGGTTTGAGGCAGAGAGGAGAAAACCATTGCCCTTCTCATTGATAGATTGACTGCCTTAGTTGACCCGTAGATGCCGATATTGCAGTAGACCGAATCCTAGCATATTTTTCCTTTATCTGATTTATTTCGTGTTAACCTCTACCTGTATTTCTCTTCTCTTAAATCTTATTTAGTTTAGTTTAAAACCAAATCAAAACCCCCGAATTATGACTGACAGACTTAGATAACAATTAGTTAATTTCCTCCTTGTGGAAATCGACCCTACTTCCGCTATCTTCTTTAGTTAGTAGACTTAGGCTTTTATTTTTGGTGTATAACGACTCGCATCAAATTTTGGCGCCGTTGCCGGGGAGGCAATTTAATTTTCTTTTTATTTATTTTTGTCTCGTCTTAAGGAATTTCTAATTCCTTAAGACTGTTCTTATTTTTCTCTCTATAGTTGTGTATGCGCAGGTCCCAAAGGCTCGAGTTAGTGAAAGCTGATCCAGAGCCCAAAAGAACCTTCTTACGCAGAAAGAGAGGGTTGGATAAGATTGTTCAGGAGGAAGACTTGAGTACTTCTGACTCCGTCTTCGACAGTTTTATTTTCGAGGAAGATTTGACTGTTGAGACTACCGTACCAGCGAAGATGCCTAACATTGCTAGTCACTCTGAGCCCACTGCTGCATGTATACCCCAGGGATTCAAACTTGCAACGGACGAAGATGGAACTTCTTTTGATCTTCGTCCGTCTTATATGAAGCTTGTTCAGCAGGACAAGTATAGGGGCGTGGCTGGGGAAGATCCGAGAAAGCATATGGAGACTTTTGCTGATTACTGCTCTTTTATTCCAGTTTCTAAAGGGGTGACACAAGACAAGATCAAGGAGGTCTTGTTCCCTTTTTCTCTTACCGACAATGCCAAAGATTGGTTGAAGAATCTGAATAGAGAAGAACTTAGCATTACTGACTGGACTACACTTGCACTGGCCTTCTACAAGAAGTATTTTCCACCACAGAGGACGAATGCTTTGAGGGGTCAGATTACAAATTTCAAGCAGACAGTTCATGAAAATCTGTAAGTCCTGGGATCGATTTAAGACGCTAGTGAGGTCTGTTCCTCACCATGGGTTCGAACAGTGGCTTCTATGTAACCAGTTTTACAACGAATTGTATGATGATCATCGAGCTATCTTAGATGCCGCATCGAACGGGAGATTCCAGAAGGAGATAGATGATGATAAGGGTTGGAAATTGATCGAGGAGATGGCAACCCACTGTGCTGAATATGGTAATCCGCGAAGTGGTACACGGACAGTAGCTAGTGTTGATTCTGACGGTCTGGATGCTAAATTTTATAAACTGAATGTCAGACTTGACAAATGGGAGAAGCAGGCTGCAGATAACCAGCAGACGGTTCATTTGCTGCAGCGAGATGAAGTGATCACTTGTGAAAGGTGTGGAGAAGCTGGTCACACGGCTGTAGATTGTCTTGCAGAAAAGGAGCAAGTTTGTTCCTTTCAACAATATCGTCAATGGGGTGGTTACTATAATCAGGGGAATATCCATCCCAACTTGAGATGGACGAGCCATAATGTCCTAAATCCTACTACTCCACCACAGCAGCCGACTTATCAACCGCCGCATAAGCAAGGATTCCAAAAAATCCAGTCTTCACAACAAGCTAGTTCCCAATCTGGAGGAATTTCAGAAGTTGGAGAGCTAAAGTCGATAATACAAGCTTTAGCTACCCAATTGAGCAAATCTGATCAAGCAACAAATGCTACCATTAAACTCTTGGAGTCGCAGATTGCTCAGTTGGCGGGAGCTAGATCGATTAGGCAACCTGGCCAGTTACCGTCCCAGACCGATAAGAACAAGGAGACACTGAACATGATCACTCTGCGAAGCGGTCTCGCTTATGACAGTCCTGCTGGTACCGTTGCTGATATCTCTGGTGCGCATCCCAATGTTTTGAAGGCTGATGCTGATATTGTGATCGATCGAGGAGTTTATTCTAGTCGATCGAATGATTTGAAGGGAAATTCACTCGATCGAGAGGTTGATGTTCCTCGATCGAGTGAATCAGAAAGACAGAAGCTCGATCGAGAAGGTTCAGTTGATCGATCGAGTACTTTGACTGATGATGCTGCTCGATCGAGCAGTTTGAGTTCTAAGAATGATCGATCGAGTGACATCGATACTCGATCGATGGGTCCTAATGAGCGAGAAGCCCGATCGAAGGGGTTAAGCAAGCGGATGATTAACAACGCGATTGTCAAGGATACGCAACGTGGATCACCTGACGTTCCAGTTCCGTTTCCCGGTCGGTTGAATAAGGCTAAGGTCGAGAAGGAATTTGTTCAGTTCGCTGACATTGTACGCGATCTTAAGGTGAATGTTCCATTTGCAGACCTCTTATTAAAGGTACCCTCTTACTTGAAATTTATGCGTGAAATTCTTTTACGTAAGAGGTCAGTCGATACCGTAGAGACTGTAGCTTTGACTGAGGAATGCTCCGCGTTCCTCCAGAACAAATGCCCACCTAAACTGTCCGACCCATGTAGCTTTTCCATACCGTGTCATATAGGTACCTATCTTATAGATAATGCGTTATGTGACCTAGGAGCTAGTGTTAGTGTCTTACCTTTGTCTTTAGCCAAACGGTTAGGCTTCACCAAGCTTCAGTGTATCAACATGACGGTGCAAATGGCAGATAGGACCTTGTCCCGACCTTTAGGAGTCATAGAGGATGTACCTGTGCAAATAGGGAGATTATTTATCCCGGTCGACTTCATAGTATTGGACATACCTGAGGATTCTCACACTCCCATCATTTTTGGAAGACTGTTCTTGCATACTGCGCAAGCGGTTATTGATGTCGGGTTACGGACATTAACTTTTCAGATAGGTGGGGAGAACCTAGTTTTCACTCAGTCTCGTGCTAGTAAAGGTCCCATGCTTGTTTCACCATGTCATGCGCTTCCCTTAGCTGACTTCACACCTGATTTGTTTATGCATGACAAAGCTTCGGATCCTATCAAGCCTATAGCTCCTGTTTGTGATATTCCTATTGCTACCGTAACAACTCCGCCCTAGCTTGGGAGCGAATTGGAGGAACGCGCTGTTGTGTGTTGTCTTACAGATAATAGATCGGCAGCATTGGAGCTGAAGAAGGGGGAGCCATGTTCGCGTGATGGTATCAAGAAGAAGTCCAAGAAGGACAAAGGAGTTTGCACATATTCGAGTGATTCGGAAGTGGAGCTAGACTCCAAGAAAAGATCGTATGTGTGGAGAAAGAAGTCGGAAATTACCGCAGCTGAGGGTAATTCTGCAAGTCAAAGGCCTGACGGTGGCCTTGTCACAAAACTATTTGATTATTAGTCGGGTTTGCAACCCCGTGCAATTTGTAAATAACAATTTATTGCGTATTCGTTAGACAATTAGCCAATTAGACTATTTACTTAGATTAGACGTTACGTTATAATCCGTAGTTTAGATAAACAATTTACTTTTCCTGTTAGACATTTTTTGGTATTTTTTGGGTATCGTTTTTGCAGGAAAAAGAAGCGGGAATCAATTGCTAAAAGTCAAAGGCTGTGCAAATAGAAAAACCATTCGATCGAGTAAATTGTTTCTCGATCGAGAGACTTGGGGAAGAAAAAGACCTCGATCAATTGGAATGCAAATCGATCAAGGGGAATTCAAAACGATCGAGTAAACTGAGGATCACCAAAAGAAAGTCCTCGATCGAGTAAATCAGAACTACTCGATCGAGCGGTCCTGCCTGAAAAAGTTCTCGATCGAGTAGAATTTCTACTAGATCGACCGAACTAACTTACCTATATAAGAGTAGTCTTCGATCCCCTTTCAAATTACTCGATCCCAATTCCCCTTTGTTCTTCATCTTTCAATTTTTCTGCATAATCTTACCTGCAATTCGTGTTAATATCCAAATTAATTACCAATTACATATACCCTAGTACTTTACTATTGCAATTGATCGAAAAGCCCTTTCTTTTTCACCTTTAATTTTGATTTATTTGAAGATTTCGTGAATTTAGGGTTTGTTAATTCGATTTGTTCGAATTTGATCGATTAATTGCTATTTTTTTTTTTTGGGGTAATCATCAACAATTATGGTGTCGAGTTCAGTCCCTAGTCAGTCTGTGGTTCCCGAGGTTGTCACTGAGATGACGACATAAACGATTTCCGCTACTGTTCAGACCGCTACTGCTGTTACTGCCACTGAAGTCGTTGCTACTGTAACGACTTTTGAGACAGACACTACCGTGACTACACCTGTGACCGATACTCCTGTCACTACTACCGAGACTGCTGCTGAGACGGTCTCCACGGAGCATACTGAGACTCTGACTGCTGTCACGGTCACTGCTGAGGCCGTTGTTCCAGCGACCACTACTGAGGTCGCTCCGCCTTCTAGCTCATCACTCACTCCTAGCAAGAAGGCGTTTACATTCAGCCAGCTAGCCGCGCATAAGCTAGCTACTACTCGAGGATTGTCACCACAGAAGGCTCTCAAGGATGCTAGTCAGCCATCTAGCGTGGAGTCTCTTGGGCCACTACCACGGATTAGGGAGGTACAATTCATTTCTAGCATTCACCGGAAACGGTTATCTTGTTTACTTGACTCCCCTATCCATTTGAGCCGTTTTCTGCACCGTTCCGACCTAGAGGAGCTAGGTTTATTTGCTGATGTTTGCCTATTACTTAACGGGACGGGGATGTCAGGTTTGGCCTCGATGAGGGAGTATACATATCGAGTACCTACGCTTGAGTTTTTCAGTTCCTATACTTTTCAGGCCGATATGTATGCTACCTCACCGTCTAGCGCTTGCATTCATTTCCGACTCTTTAATGAGTCACATTCATGGACTTTAGCTAGGTTTGGGGAGGTTTTGGGTCTATCGAGTGGCGGTCTTTTGGCAGCTCCTAGGAAGCTGTTGACCCAGGTTTGGACCGCCTTTTCTCACACACCTTACGGCACTCGTAAGGCGGCCCACGTTCACCACCCCTCGCTGCGCTATTTTCTGCGACTCTTAGGCGAGTCGATTTTCTCTAGATCAGAACCCAACAACATCAACAACACTGAGTTAGCCATTTTAGCGGGGTACCTGAACGTTGATAGCAGTACCCCATTTGTCTTGAACATAGCTTACTTAGTGGCTCTTCACTGGAAGAACCTAGAGTCTAGGGTGTCTAGCGCTGTAGTCTGTGGCGGTCTGGTCAGTAGGATTAGCCGCCACCTTTATTCAGACTTCCCTTGGACTTATTTGCGCTTAGGACCTGACGTCGACATAGGTATACCTGTCATGGTCGGGTTTGCTTGGATCACGGGCTCTGGGCGTCGGATGTGGAAGATATGTGGTTCCACATCCGTTGTCTTACCTTGCCCTACATTACCTTATCTTTCACCTCTCACTACAGCGAGAGTGTAACAACCCGAAAAGTACCCGATTTTTCTAGTAAAAATATTTACTAACACTTTTTAGTAGAACTTAAGTTTTTAAAATAGGAATTTTTGTTCGGAGCCTTATTTTGAAATTCCGCGTTCGTATTTGGAATTTCTGAGGGATTTCATGAAAAGACCGTTTTTAGTCATCTTTGACTTTTCTTGACTTTTAAGTCGTCTTTGACTTTTCTTGACTTTTTGAAAGTCGTCATTGACTTTTCTTGACTTTTAAGTCGTTCTAAACTTTTCTTGACTTTTAAGTCATCTTCGACTTTTCTCGACTTGTCAGTCAACTTTGACTTCCGTTGACTTTTTCCCGACTCGCCTCATAAGTTTGAGGACCGAAATTTTATTTAAAAAAATAATATTTTTGATTTATTTTTATTTAGATTTATTAAGATTTATCATAATTTAATATAATTATTTTGAATTTATTCGGAATTTAAAGAATAACGTTTACGGTTTTAACCGAACGTCATTTAACTATTTCCGACTCATCGTAAATCTCGTAACAAATTCAAAACTCGACTTTGGCATGAGTCACACGCGCGTGTCATCGTTTTCCACTCAAAATTAGATATTTTAATTATTTTGATTAAACTAATCAAAATATCTAGATATTTAATTACTTTATCGATCCGTCAACAAAGATTACGCAAATCGCTCAAAAACAGACCGATTCCTCACCATACCACACGGCTCATTTAGTCCTCTAATAGGGCTTGATATTTCATTACTTTTGATTATAATATCATAATATCTAGTTATTATTTCACTTTATCGATCAGTTAACGAAAATTACGCAAAACGCTCGAAATCTGACCCGACAATCACAAGACCACACGGCTCCCTTACCCACTCTTAAGCCTTGATATTTTCATTATTTTTCATTACAATATCATAAGATCTTGATATTTAGTTTAATTAACTTTATCGTTAATTATATTTAATCGTTTACCGTAAAATAATTATTAAACGCGAGTCAATTACGTAACAACAATTTCAAAACTCGACATTCTTATTTGCCTATAAACACACGGCTCAACCCACTCTTCCTTACTCACAAACAACTTTTCATTTTACAATAAATCAAATAACGATCAAAATATCGCTTTCTTTAATCGTTCTTCGTGTTCTTCGTCGTTCATCATTTGTTCTTCATCGTTCTTGAGCAAAACCTTCATAAAATCTTCATTTCTTAATTAAATCCTTCCTAATTTATATTTCTAGAATCTCCTCTTCGCTCCTCATCTTCACGTAGGGTTTAATTTCAATTCCGACAAAATCGTTTTCAACACTTTAATTATGAAAATCATATTTTTGTTCTAATAATGTTTTCCTTGTTATTTCTTATAGGGGAAGATTTTGAAGACGAGTTTTGAGACTCGTATATTTTGGGTGAAGATTAGTAGGAGGGATTCTTGGTTTATACTTCTTATTTTGATGCTAATTGTCTTGCTTAGCTAAGGTAACGATTCCGAGTTACTCGACGGATATATGTTACATAGCTTTTGTTTTCTTTAGTTTTTGGTTCATCTTTAGTTTTGTTCATATTATTATGATTTTATGATTTTTAGTTAGTAACATGTTAAGTAGTGGTTATTATGTTGTTTTTATATGATTATAACATGTTGTTTTGTGTCTTGATGATTTTGGATGATTCTCATAATCATTATTGTTTTTATTATGTGTGCTTTTTGTTGTTTTATTTTTTAAACTTTTGGTTTTAATTAAAAAAACACCAAGTCGAATTAATTTGGAATTTAGGGTGGTTGTTGTGGTGGTGGCCGGAATTTGTGGTGGTGGCCGGAATTGGTGGTGGTGGTGAACCGGATCACCCAGCCGGTCCAGGCCGGTTCAGACCCGGTCTGGGCTGGTCCATGGTGGGTCCGGGTTTTGGTCTTTGGGTTGTGTCGATGTTTGAATGTTATGTTGTTGTTTTGACGGGTTTTAATTATGTTAAAGCATGCGGGAAATAATTAAGAATCGGTTTTTGTAAAAGGTGTAAAATCTGCCAAAACAGCCCATTTTAGCCAAAACAGGCCGTGGGGCCCATCCAGGCCCATGTGGGTCCGGCCCAACTCAGCCCGTGGGTCCCACTTTGGGACTTGTGACGGTTTTTGAGTTCTCGTCATTTTTATCGCGTTTTGTAATAATTAGCAAGCGAGAAATATTAATAAGTAAAATATTTAATAAAAAGGTTTTTCATAAAATTATTATTTCTCACATGTTAGAAATTATAAGACGAAATCATAGTTTAATTTAATATCCTTTAAGTCAAGCGGGTTTGGGTATAATATAATAATTCACATGTTAGAAGTTAATAAAATAACATGTAATGAATATGTTGATTTTATTCAATGTGATCAAGACTCTGTTTCTAGCCGTTTGACCAAACGGGTTTGGTCAAACTAAGATCTAGTCAGCCCCGTTTTGACTGATGACCCGTCGCGGGACTCGGGTCGGGGATTTGTCTTCAAGTAAGGTTGTATTTAATTAATGAATTAGCCTTAGTAGATATGAGGCGATATGTTATTTGATTATGATTTATATGCAATTAGTCACATGTTAGGAAATGGTTTCCGTGACTGTTTAATTATATGGTTGGTGTCGTGTTGACTAAGTGGCCATAGAGAATTATGAGAATATGGCGTCTTGACCATTCTAATTCTAAAT
>JAIUZE010062592.1:350-17018 GCA_022085475.1 Heliosperma pusillum
AAACATGAAAGACCAATACTTCTATAAACAAGCATAAGTTCTTAGTACGGCGATAGTCTACTTCTGTAACTCGAGGCTATACCACAAGGTAGGAAAAACATCCTAGTCCTAGACTGATCAGACCTAGCGACAACAGCTATTCCATTCCCCGTCCCATGACATAACCGTCTATGAGAAACTCTACTAGGCGACCCCCTAAGCAGAGATGGCTAGCACTTAAGCTGGCTCCCTTCCCAAAGCGGAACTCTTAGGATGCCATGCCCCGACTTGGAGATAAGCCCCCCAGGCCGTGACACAAAAGCTATCAAGCAGTGAACTATATACTCGTTAAAGATAGTAAGGCCTATCAATGTCATGGTCCAAGCTACTCATTTAGAATTAGAATGGTCAAGACGCCATATACTCAGAATTCTCTATGGGTACTTAGTCAACACGACATATAACATACAATCCAACAGTCACGGGAAAAACATCCTATCATGTGACTAATTGCATATAAATCATATTCAAATATCATATCGCCTCATATCTACTAAGGCTAATTCATTAATTAAATACAACCTTACTTGAAGACAAATCCCCGACCCGAGTCCCGCGACGGGTCATCAGTCAAAACGGGGCTGACTAGATCTTAGTTTGACCAAACCCGTTTGGTCAAACCGGCTAGAAACAGAGTCTTTACCATTAGACTTGAACATAAAAATCATCATATTCATTACATGTTTATTTTATTAAAACTTCTAACATGTGAAATATTAAATCTTACGAAAACCCGCATGACTTAAAGGATATCAAATTAAACTATAATCTCGTATTATAATTTCTAACATGTGAGGAATTATAATATTATGAAAAATACTTTTAATTAAATAATTTACTTATTAAAATTTCCCACTTGCTAAATATTACAAAACACGATAAATTAACACTAAACTCAAAAACCGTCACAAGACTAAAAAGGTGACTCATGGGCTGATTTGGGCCGTGACATTACACGGGCCTGGACTGGGCCCACGGCTGTTTTGGGCTGTTTTGGCTATTTGGTTCGACTTTACTAAAAACCGTTTCTTAATATTCCCCGCATGCTTAACATATTTAAAAACCCGTCAAAACAACAACAAAACAATCAAACATCGACACAACTCCCAAGCCAACTCACGGACCCACCATGGACCAACCCAGACCGGCCTGGACCGGGCCTGAACCGGCCTGAACCGGCCTGGTTTGGGCTGGTTTACACGGCCACTTACACGGTTCCCACAACAACCACCACCAAATTATTTCCAACATGTTTTAATTATCAAACAACCATTTTAACAACTAATTTAACCAACATCCATATAAAAATCATGGTTATAAATAAATCATCTAAATTTATCAAGAACACTAACATGTTAAAAATTCCATACAACATAAAAATCATACTACTTATCATGTTACTACTAAAAATCCATAAATCATAATAACATGAACAAAAACAAAAGATGAACCAAAAACAAAAGAAACAAAGGCTATGTAACATTAAATCGTCGAGTAACTCGGAATCGTTACCTTAGCTAGCAAAATCAATTAGCACCAAAATAAGAAGTATAAACTAAGAAACCCGTCTTCTAATCTTCCCCTAATATATACGAGTCACCAAACTCGTCTTCAAAATCTTCCCCTATAAGAAATGACAAGAAAAACATTATTAGAATTAAAACTTGATTTTCCATAATTAAAGTGTTGAAAACGATTTTGACGGAATTGAAAATAAACCGTACTTGAAGATGGAGAGCGAAGAGGAGATTCTAGAAATATAAGTTAGGACGGATTTAATTAAGAAATGAAGGTTTTATGATGATTTTGCTCAAGAACGACGAAGAACGAATGAAGAACGAAGAACGAATGAAGAACGATGAAGAACGATTAATTAGATCTTAATTTGATTTATTGTAAAATGAAAAGTTGTTAGTGAGTAATGTGGTGAGTGAGCCGTGTAATATAGAGGAAAATAACGAGTCGGGTTTTGAAATTGTTGTTACGGAATTGACTCGGTTTAAATAAATATATTACGGTAATTGATTAAATATTAAGTTAATTAAATCAATTATCAAGATATTATGTTATTGTAATCAAAAGAAATGAAAATATCAAGGCCTAAGAGAGGGTGAGAGTGCCGTGTGAAATGGTGATAGTCGGGTCTGTTTTGTAAACGATTTGCGTAATTTCCGTTGACGGATCGATAAAGTAACAAATATCTTAGATATTTGTATTAGTTTAATCGAAACAATCAAAAGATCTAATTGTGAGTGGAAAAAGATGACATGGGCGTGTGACTCATGCCAAAGTCGAGTTTCGGGTTTGTTTCGGGATTTACGATGACTCGGGAATAGTTAAATGATGTTCGGGATTAAACCGTAAAAGTTATTCTTTAAATTCCGAATAAATTCAAAATAATTATATTAAATTATGATAAATCTAAATAAATCTTAATAAAAATAAATTAAAAATATTATTTTTTTTAAATAAAATTTCGGTATTCAAACTTACAAGGCGAGTCGGAAAAAGTCAACGAAAGTCAAAGTTGACTTAAAAACGGGATTCCCTTTGAATCTCGCAGAAATTCCAAATACGAACTCGGAATTTCAAAATTCGACTGGAAACAATTAATTCCACTTTAAAACTTAAACAGGCTGAAAAGTATCCGTAAAAATATTTTTACAAGAAAATAGGGTACTTTTCGGGTTGTTACACCAATGGTCACAGATAAGAAATTAAGAAAAGACGAAAATGGTAAGTCTGTCGACGAGACAACTTATCGAGGTATGATTGACTCACTTCTCTATTTAACTGCAAGTAGACCAGATATTATGTTTAGTGTATGCGTTTGTGCTCGATTTCAACCGTGCCCTACAGAATCACACATGATTGCAGTAAAGAGAATTTGAGGTAATTGATTGGTACTTCTAAACTATATCTTGGGTATCCACTTGAGTATAGTTTCGATATCATAGGGTATTTAGATGCAGATTATGCAGGTTGCTCGCTTGATAGAAAGAGTACATCTGGCATTGCCACATTTGTTGGACCTTACTTAATCTTATAGGGGTCAAAGAAACAAAACTCAGTTGCCTTATCTACTGCAGAAGCTGAATATATTGCTGCAGCCTTGGTATGTTCTCAACTACTTTCCCTTAAGCAACAATTGTCTGATTATGATGTTAATGTTGGTTGCATTCCTATTTTATGTGATAATACGAATGCTATTATTTTTTTAAGACAATCCCGCGCAACACTCTCGCGCAAATCACATTGAAATTAGACACCCTTTTATAAGAGACCAAGTAGAAAAGGGGAACATAAGGCTTGAATTTTGTAGTACGGAAAAACAGTGGGATGACATTCTAACTAAGGTGTTAGCTATGGAATGTTTTGAGACTTTGAGGTTAGAAATTGGTTTAATTGGTGGTATCTAAACTTGTCATGAATTTTTCGTACCTTTATGACTGACTAGATTTAGACGAGATTGTAAGACTATGTCCGTATTTTCCGCTGCAAGAATTTTCACGTCTAAATTTCATGTTATATTTCAAGAAGAATTTATGTTTGGCAAGTATTCATTTTATGTGTGAACATATGAACCAAGTTACATTTAAAATCCTTACCAAATCCAACTAACCTAAAAGTTACCTAATCTTATCCTTTACTATACGTACCCTCGATTCTCTTAACCAAATAATAAAAAATATCACTTAGTCCCACTTACCCATATATACCGCCGGCCTAATTACACTACAACAACCCAAAAGTCAAAACTTTTCAAATCCCTTTAATACACCCCATTTCCCTTACATCACCATCATAACTTTCTCATCTCTCACATCAACCATCATCACAATGGCACCAAAACCAACAACCCGCGTCACCACTGCCTCTACCCGATCAAAAACCCACTCGCCTAACCCACCTAAAACCACCACTGAACCCGTCATCCCTTCCCAACCCAAAACCCCGACTATGATCGAGGAGAACAGAGTACGGTTGGGAAACGTCGAAAACTCAAGAGGGGTAAAAAATAAGGCAGTGGTGGAGGACCCTCCAATTTAGGAGGTTAAGGAGGTGGTGACACGCGACGCTAATAAGCGGACCTTGTTTCGCAAATATATGGACCACACCACGGGACATGGACTCGACAAACTCCAACTCACTAAAAAGGAGCGGACTCTTGTCAACCAGGTTTTCAAATACGGGTTACATGCTTGCCATTTTTATCCTGAATCGTGGTATGGTCAGATGGATGCTCATCGGTTGTTCTTTGATATCTTGAAATTTCAAGAATGCTTAAAATTTTGTAAGTTCTCGGGTCTCGTTTATCCAATCGAGGTAATCAGTTCTTCGCTTCTACTTCTATTCATAACGCTAATTTGCATGTTGTGATTAATGGTTGACAGATCAACATCACCATTGCTGATTTTTGCACTCTGTCTTACGTCCCTGATGATGAGATAAAAATCAACCCGAGTACGGAATGGGGTGAGGTGAGTGACGAGGTTAAGTTGGAAATTAAACAGTACTTTCATATCAATGCTACAGGTACAAGTTATGTGTTGGCTGATTATTTTCCGCCCAAAATGAAATTTCTTTTCAATTTCTTGTGGAGCACCATAATATCGAGACGAGGTGGTCGGGACAAGGTGTCCAGTTATGTGATGGTGGCTACTTATTATTGGCTTAAGGGTAGGAAATTTATGTAAGTTTCTTAAACTCAATATTAGACACTTCTAATATCATAATACATTTAGTTTACTCTTAAACTAAATAGATCTTATGCATTCATAGCAAAATAATACAAAATAAGAAGAACCATTTTCCTTACATTGATTTTGGAACAAATATGGGCACAAGATAAGGACACCTTCCTAATCTTGTTCTTGAGCTTAAATAATAAGGATGAACTCCAAGTTCTTAGTCTAAGAACACTCCTCTAAGTTGCACCCAAGACAAACATTTTAATCTCTACTAAAATATTATACTAGTATTAAAAGTAGTATCCCTAAAAATAAATCTAATAACCTCTTATTACTACACTAGTAATGTTATTAGAAAATATAAACTCTAAGATGAACTTCTTAAGTTTTAGAGAGAAGTTTGAGAATAAGAGAGATAAGTATGTTATTTTCTTATGAGATGAATGAACTACAAATAAGGAGAAAAATCTCCTTATTGTACAAGCCATGCTTGGCCCACCCTAAGCATGGGTAAGGGTGAATTGCTTTTGTTCTTAACAAGATATTAGATAGGTATCTAGGCTTAGGTAGGTAATCATATTGTTTAATTCTCAATTAGAACAATTATAATTACCTAAATCCTACCCTAATACCCTACCCAACCGGTTATACAACATAAAATGGGAGTTCATTTTATTTTTGTAATTTGTCATTTGTCACATATGTGACATGTGACATGTAACATGTAATTAGGCTTATAAATGTACATTTAACTAATTTAAATGCAATTTCATAACAAATAAATTAGACTTAACATTTTAAGTCACATTTAATAATTACATGTAAATAAAATGGGTCATCTCATATTTGGTTAATATAATCTACAACAGTTTGTAATTATAATCGACAAATTTCACTTATCTCAAATGTTTCATAAACATAATGCATTCGTAGTAATATAACAATTAAATTACCAAAATGATTCTTATTTAATCATATTACAATAAGATATAATTCTCACTTACAATTTAAACTTGGTTCAGTTTAAGGGATTAATTAATCTGTATCGCTATACAATTAATTAATGTATATGATTAGAGGATTGCCCTTTAGGTGTGACCTCAAGGGATCAACTGATCACCATCGTGACACGACAGTAACGTCAAACTCAATTGAGCCAGTCGTTACTGATTTATGTTGAACAGTTGACTATAATATTCATCATCCCTTTTGTATTCTTTATTATTGAGATTTAATTATGTGATCGCACTATTGTTGAGGACACTTACTCCATCAATCTCCCACTTGTCCGAGACAAGTGTGCGTCAGCAATTCTCTTGTCCTATTACAATCTCCCACTCAATGTAAGGTGTCTTGCAGGTCGTACTTGCATTTGATCATATCATGAGTGGTTTCCTCGATCTGGAGAGTAACTGTCTGACCGGAATTATCTATCATAGATACTTTCCGAGCGTGGCCACGCATTTCCAGCTTACTCCTCCTCTAGTGGCCTTGAGATTAAAAACAACCCTGACAAGGGGTGGACAATTCCTATCGCACTATTTCCTTCGAATAGCCACAGCTCATCATGACCCAAAAGATGCCCATTTGACCCCAGTTACGAAGGTCGTAGAGAATAAATCAAAGTCACTCTGAAACTGTGCCACCTTAGGCGAACAGTCTTTACTCAAAGAATTGACTCAAAAGAATACTAGTAGCTCTTCCCACGACCAGGCTACAAGAATTGCCAGAATTCTATAAGCCGTCACTGCCCGATAGATTGTCCCTCACAGTCTGTCTATGTGATCGATTGGTCATCCCTTATGACCCTATGACACTTGAACTTGCCATCAATCGCACCACAATCTAGTCACTTCGAGATGTCACCTCATATAAGTGACTATGAGCCAATGCTATGTTAATACAGTCCACTTCAATGGGGTTCAAAATTGTCTCTACAACCCATTTGGATATAACAAAGCACAAGACGAGTTTTAGAAACTCAAACGATAAATGTGATTATCATATATGAACAATCAACACAATGTTATTGCTTGATATCATATAATCTAAAGTTTATTTCGTCCATGACAATTCATGACGATCTTATTAAATGCAATAAAGGCTTGGGTAGTGAATATACCATATATTCATTTATTCCAACCTTGTTAATTGCTTTTTCTTCCATTCAACGTTATTCCTAATAACATGAATTCATCTATGTACATGTCTAGATCTCTATCTAGTGTTGGGCTCTTTAACTTGAAAGATGCTCCCACTCGTTATCATGATAACTGATAGGTATTTAAGTGAAAGGATCTACCATTAGTTCCTTTTAAACCACCTTATCCTCATCATAATGTACTAGGTCTCTATTTGTAGAATTTATAATGATTGACTCTTCAATCATCCTTTTAGATATTCGCTTCTTTTATAACAAAAGTACGCCTAGGATTTCGATAAATCCTTTTATAAGTTTGGAAATTTGGGTTTGTGTAACCTTTACCACATTATCAAATTTTATCTACCACACACAAGAATGTATCCCTAGTTCTCCTCGAGAACTCTACGGATGTTCTTGTAGGCTATCCAATGACTCTCATGTGGATTGATTTGTTTTAGGCTTGTCATACTCCTAGTATACAATTCATTTAGGTATGTGCATGTAATGGCATACATGATCGGTCTCATGTGATCAACAATTCTTAGGTTCAGTGGATGACTATGACCCTTTCATAGTGATCCCACTTTTATCAACATAAACAACCTATTTAACTTGTTCAATAGATTAAGGATCTTATCGATATAAGATACCTTTTTAATGTCAAGCTAAAATCTTCTATTCCACAATAGATTTTGATTTTAGTATACATGTTGCCCTCTTTCATCCAACATTAAAATCCAACCACTCCTTTCAAAAAGGTAATATGAATATGTCACTCTTAATGAGTGAAACGTCATTCACGTGGAAAACAATTTCTCCCACTGAACTTCATGTCTTTACATGATAACTTAAACTCCCACTTAACTTCATGTCTATACATGACTTTAACTCCCACTGAATTTCATGTCTATACATGACTTTTCGACAATTCGAGTGAAACCCTTCTTATATCTTATAATAGAAAAGATCATCATAACCTCTAGGTAGATACATACAATAGGCTTGTGTCATGTACACATCCTATTCCAAATCCCTATTTGGACATGTGGTTTTGATGTGTATCTTGTACACACCTATTATGAGGTATTTCATTGATGATTTGGATCTAAGTATAGTTACGCATTAACTTGGCTTTTGTAGACATGTACATGTCTATCCATGCAACTACAATTTGACAACTCCAAATAAAACATTTTCTTTGCATAGAGTCCATATAGTTTCATAAGTCTCTTTTAGAAAATCGAAATTCAAAATTTCTAGGTACTTCCACTGATCATAATCTTATTATATCAAGAACAATTTCTTTTGGTCTCGTCACTAGTCTAAGGATTCACCTAAGAACGCTTTCTTTTGGTCTCCTCACTAGTCTTGAGTCTAACCTAAGAACATTTTCTTTTGGTTTACTCACTAGTTCCTAACTAGGTTTTCGTTGTGGCTTATTTTCTCTCACTCTATCTTTAGAAAAATACAACTATTTTCTTTAAAGATAGCCTTATGAGCCACAAACAATTTTGTACTCATACTCGTGAGGGAGGTAGAAGTATCACAACATGACCTTAAGTGATCTACTAAAGACTTCATTGTAAAGACATCGAATCTTAGCTTTGAGATAGACTACTTCTATAAGCTAAAGAGGTGTACTCATATTCATGTCAATTATAATCTTTATAAGTGGTGTGGCCAATTGGTTTGGTAGACTCCCTACTTTGAGTTCAATAACTCAATTTGACTTAACAATTGATATTTCAAAATGAGAATCGAATTCTTAGCTTTTGAACTTATTACAATGATCCAATCATCATAATACTAACATGATCAATTTGAGTCGATACAATTTATGTTATTAGTGCAAGCAGAGTATGATGACAAGTTCTTATAACTAAAAAGTTTCAACAAACCAAGTGACTTGGGTTGAAAACCAAGTCACTAAATCCAATTACAACCAATGTCAATAAAAGGAATTAAACAAATTTCCATGTCAAAGAAGGAAATTATAAAAGTTCTAAAAACAATGTCTCAAAATACATCCCAAAATTTTGACAATTCAAAATGAGACCAAGCTTTCATAGGTCTTCAATCATGGGTAGCTACCTTAGCTTCCCTTGAAGAGCCTTCTTAGGCTTGCTTGTCCTTGCTTTTATCCTTGCTAGGATGCCCTAATTACAATTAAATAGGGTAAGAATCACAACTCGTATCTATATACCAAAGTTGAGATCATAACATAAACGATAGGGATAAATATTTACCTACTAGAACAACCTTTCCAGTTTTAAGATCTCCAAGATACTTATAGCAATTCCTCTTTCAATGCCCTACGCCATTACAATAATGGCATTTTTCCTTATTGGAGGCACCCTTCTTGGGCATGGGAGAGCTATTCTTAATAGCTTTACCCCTTTCCCTTGAAGGTGGAGGGCTTGTTCCCTTTACTACCACTTTACTTGAACTTCCCCTTGCTCCTTATATTAATATGGAGCACATCCTTGGAAGTGCTAACATTTAGCCCATGTCTCTCTCGGCTTGCACGAGCATCTTGTGCAATTCATGAAGAGAGGTTTTTCATGTTATGCATATTGTAGTTTACTCTAAACTTCACATATGCTTTGATTTTCCCAAAGGAATGTAAAACTCGGTCGATAACGAGTTGTTTGGGAATGGTCACCCCTTGCAATTTTAGAGTCTCAACATGCTCAATTAATTTGAGTACATGAGGGCTAACTTTTGGTCCTCTTTAAGGTTCATGTTGAATAATGTGGAAGCCGTCTCTGTAACAACCCGAAAAGTACCCAATTTTTCCTAGTGAAAATATTTACTAACACTTTTCAGTAGAACTTAAGTTTTAAAATAGAAATTTTCGTTCGGAGTCGTATTTTGAAATTCCGCGTTCGTATTTGGAATTTTTGAGGGATTTCATGAAAAGACCGTTTTTAGTCATCTTTGACTTTTCTTGACTTTTAAGTCGTCTTTGACTTTTCCTTGACTTTTAAAAGTCGTCATTGACTTTTTCTTGACTTTTAAGTCGTTATAAACTTTTCTTGACTTTTAAGTCATTTTTGAATTTTCTCGACTTTTAAGTCGACTTTGACTTTCGTTGACTTTTCCCGACTCGCCTTGCAAGTTTGAAGACCGAAATTTTATTTAAAAAAAATAATATTTTTAATTTATTTTTATTTGGATTTATTAAGATTTATCATAATTTAATATAATTATTTTGAATTTATTCGGAATTTAAAGAATAACTTATACGGTTTTTAACCGAACGTCATTTAACTATTCCCGACGCATCGTAAAGCGCGCAACAAAATCGAAACTCGACTTTGGCATGAGTCACGCGCCCATGTCATCGTTTTCCACTCACGTTAGATATTTTAATTCTTTTGATTAAATTAATAAGAATATCTAAGATATTTTCAACTTTATCGATCAGTTAACGAAAATTACGCAAATCGCTCAAAATCAGACCCGCTTTCTCTCCTATCCTCACGGTTTTTCTTCTCTCTTTGACCTTGATATTTTCTTTCTTTTCATTACAATAACATAATATCTTGATATTTAATTCAATTAACTTAATATCTAATTAATTACGGTAATATAATTATTATACCGGGTCAATTCCATAACAACAATTTCAAAACCCAACTCACTATTTTGGCCTATATTTACACGGCACTCATCCACTCATTCCTACTCACAAACAACTTTTCATTTTTCAACAAATCAAATTAAGATCAAAATATCACTTTCTTTAATCGTTCTTGAGCGTTCTTCGCGTTCTTCATCCGTTCTTCATCGTTCTTGAGCAAAACCTTCATAAAACCTTCATTTCTTAATTAAATCCGTCCTAACTTATATTTCTAGGACCTCCTCTTCGCTCCCCATCTTCAAGTACGTTTTATTTCCAATTCCGACAAAATCGTTTTCAACACTTTAATTATGGAAAATCATATTTTAAGTTCTAATAATGTTTTCTTGTCATTTCTTATAGGGGAAGATTTTGAAGACGAGTTTGGTGACTCGTATATCTTAGGAGAAGACTAGAAGACGGGTTTCTTAGTTCTTAGTTCTTATTATTTTTGTGCTACTTGATTTTAGCTAGCTAAGGTAACGATTCCGAGTTACTCGACGAATAGATGTTACATACCTTAGTAGCTTTGGTTTTCTTTAGTTTTTGGTTCATCTTTAGTTTTTGTTTATATTATTATGATTTTATGATTTTTAGTTAGTAACATGATAAGTTGTTAATTTTAATATGTTGTAGGAATTATAAATATGTTGGTGTTCTTATTATATTTTTATGATTTCTTCATGATGATGATTGTTGTATGTTGGATGGTTAAATTGGTTGTTAAAATGATGGTTTGATTAATTAAAACATGTAAGAAACAATTTGGGGTGGTTGTTTAGTGGTGGCCGAAATAGTGGCTGGAAACCGGTCCAAACCAGGCCGGTCCAGGCCGGTTCAGACCGGTCTGGGTTGGTCCAAGGTGGGTCCGGGTTTTGGTCTTTGGGTTGTGTCGATGTTTGATTGTTTAATTGTTGTTTTGACGGGTTTTAAATATGTTAAAGCATGCGGGAAATATTAAGAAAGCGGTTTTAGTAAAAGTAGAAAAATCAGCCATTTTAGCCAAAACAGGCCCGTGGGCCCATCCAGGCCCATGTGGGGTCCGGCCCAACTCAGCCCGTGGGTCCCACTTTGGGACTTGTGACGGTTTTTGAGTTATCGTCATTTTTATCGCGTTTTGTAATAATTAGCAAGCGAGAAATATTAATAAGTAAAATATTTAATTAAAAAGGTTTTTCAATAAATTATTATTTCTCACATGTTAGAAATTATAAGACGAGATCGTAGTTTAATTTAATATCCTTTAAGTCAATCGGGGTTTACGTAAGATTTATAATTCACATGTTAGAAGTTTTATTAAAATAACATGTAATGAATATGTTGATGAATTTATGGTCTATGCTGCTAAAGACTCTGTTTCTAGCCGGTTTGACCAAACGGGTTTGGTCAAACTAAGATCTAGTCAGCCCCGTTTTGACTGATGACCCGTCGCGGGAATCGGGTCGGGGATTTGTCTTCAAGTAAGGTTGTATTTAATTAATGAATTAGCCTTAGTAGATATGAGGCGAAATGTTATTTGAATATGATTTATATGAAATTAGTCACATGATAGGAAGTTGTTTCCGTGACGGTTTGATTGTATGATATATGTCGTGTTGACTAAGTACCCATAGAGAATTACGAGTATATGGCGTCTTGACCATTCTAATTCTAAATGAGTATCTTGGACCATGACATTGATAGGCCCGTACTATCTTTAAAGAGTATATGTTCGCCGCTTGATAGCTTTTGTGTCCCGGGCCTGGGGGGCTTATCCCCAAGTCGGGGCATGGCATCCTAAGAGTTCCGCTTTGGGAAGGGAGCCAGCTTAAGTACTAGCCATCTCTGCTTAGGGGGTCGCCTAACAGAGTTTCTTGTGTACGGTTATGTCATTGAGACGGGGAATGGAATAGCTGTTGTCGCTAGGTCTGAGCAGTCTAGGACTAGGATGTTTTCCTACCTTGTGGTATAGCCTCGAGTTACAGAAGTCGACTATTGACGGTTCTAAGAACTTATGCCTGTTTGTAGAAGTATTGGTCTTTCATGTTTGTATGATTATATGAGTTCTAGAAGGTGAGATGCAAGCCGGCTAGGATTGATAGAGTTTGGATTAACGATTGTTAACTGATTCACATGATTACGTGTTGATTAGGGTTTGAGTGTATCATGGCCACGTTACAGGGTAACCTCTGAGCTAGCAAACCAGCTTCCCTACCTATTGTTATATTTATTATCAGATTCACATGATAGCTCTCATATGCTAGGTTATATGTTAGTTAACTGGTTCATAACATGAAAAGCATATCATATATGTTAAGGTTTTGTATTTTATATATACATTGATTTTATGTTTTTCATGTTTCATTAAACTCGACATTTCGTGGCTGGGAGAACTCGGAGTTACTCCCCACTGACTGTGGCTTCCGTGTTTATATTTAATGCGGTCGAACAGGTGGTGAATGCATATTTGGGGTACATTGACGAGCTAGCGAGCGAAGTATTTACCTTGGACCTATATTCGGTTCTTAGATTGTATATTATTATACACTCTTTTATTTCCGTATTTATACGGGAGATATGTCTCCCGTCTTGTATATTTCTTTTGTAGAATATTATTTCCGTTTTGTAATGACCCTTTTTATTTAGACACCTTCGTTATGTATTTAAATTTTTTTTTCTTTCCGCAAATTTGAGGGTGTCACAGTTGGTATCAGAGCATTTTTGCTCCCGACGCACGTTTGTGTACCCTTGTATAAATAACTTGACCTTAATAAAATAATAAACTGTGAGATAGAATGGTAGGATGGGTAGATTAGGATTTATGTTGTAGTCTATTTGTTTATGCTAATTGTTAGGAGTAACTTAATTTGTTTTGTTTCTTATGAAGACGGTTGGACCTCGTGTAGAAGAGATCGTTGTTGATGCCAACCAGGTCCCTCCTCATAAAGAAGACAATTGCCAAGGAGGCTATGCTTGGGTGGCTAGCCAAATTGCTAGGAGCAATATTACGCCTTATGGTGGAATATGTGTTACCTAGAAGGAGTATCCTCTACCGAAGATTTGAAGATTTATAAGCCTAATTGAAGTGAATTCCTTCTTCATCTTTGATTTCTCTCGTCCTTATAGTATCATGCCTTCTTCCTTCCATCTAGGTGCTACTTTCTATTCCAACCTATTTGCCTCTTGAAAATTTCTCTTGATAGTTCCTCCATCTTTCCATTGGTATCCTTACCTCCCTCTAGTAACATTTTTCCGGATGTCATAACCATCGGTTTGAGGTATATTATACTTAGTCGGAAGAACTTCGAATCTTGTGGAATATAGTGTTTGTTAGAATGAACTTGTGATTTGAGGAAAATGTTATAGATCTAATTTCACCATATGGTGGTGAGAGTTGGTGTCCTTGAGGAAGGTGTGGTGAAGTATGTTTAATAATTGTAAAGCTTGATGCTTGTCATGACTTGTGAGTAATAGTTCATGATATTCAGGGGTATAAGGTCGAAGGAATTGGCTATGACTTCTTAACTCATTAGTAATTTAGTCTTTTGGACTTAGAAGTTTAGTATTGGTTTGAAGACCATGCGTTTGATATGGCTATTTTGGGAGTAAATAAGAGTTTCGAATACGATTCCTAACCATCATATTAAGCTAGTTCCATGTTTAGATGATTATAAGGATTTGAGGATACACTTAGGATGAAACTCTCCTAGGGGTCTAGATTATGAAAGCTAGAAGTTGCAATATCTTTTTGAGGATCGAGATAAGCTTAAGGATAGTTGTAGTTGTGGTTAGGAAATTGGGAAATTCTTTTTAATGTTACTTGGGAATTTGTTGTCGTTAAATGTTGAACCCTAACGAGAATAAATACTTTGAGGAATTAAGATTTGGATGACACAACTTGAGGAATATCGACATAAGCGAAAACCGATGTATTGAGAGTTTGGAAGAGATAAATAAATTGATTTACGGTCGCATTGCCCTTTGATTGGCAAAAGTTAAGTGAAATGAGATTGTGTGACTAATCTCTTTTGAGGAGTTGTGTTTTAACTTTTGAAGATGAGAAAGTTAATTGTTAATAACTTAAGATAATGAATTTTTGGAATAAATTGGATCAAAGGATTTCATAGTAAGTCTCCTTTACTTTGGGGTTGTTAGCGGCATTGTTTCCCAAATTATAAATATTTTGATGGTGGTTTCCAATAAATGTTTTGATGGAGCTAAGAGGATTATAGTTCGTAATAAATCTTTCATGGGTTGTTAGTTATGGAGTTTACCGTATCGATGGACCTTAGAAGATTTTAATTGAATTTGAATAATTGGGAGTTCTTACTCTATGTGTCGTGCTTATGAAATATTTAGGTAGGAATCGGAGGATGGAAAATGTTGAGAGTATATCACACTCTTTTGAGGATTAGTTTACTTGTACAGTTAGGGTTGTCAAGTTACGATCGACATTCGAATTGTCATTTATGGAGGATAGTTTGGTGATTCATTCCTCTCTTTTCTCTCTTTCTATTCGATTTATTCTTTCGAATATTTCGTTCCTTCTATCAATTATCATCTCGTATAGATAGGTTATTAGAAGCTTTAGTTAGAAAATTTAAGTATAGATAGTAGTGTTATTACTTTTGCTATAGAATTTTTGAACTAATCGCTTTTGGAAATTTTTGATGATTTCAAGTATTTTACCGTCAAGGAATGTTGAGACTTGTTATTGGAGACGTTCGATAACTAGTTTTCTCATTTATTGATGCGAAAATGTATCTTTTAAAGTCTTTGACTTGGGACGTTGATGTTCTTAACAGCTGACGAGAACTTTCCGTTCCATTGATAAGACCCTATATTTTTATTACAAGTATATTTTTACAATTTTGAAATAGACCTACATATATGTTACTTTCCTTCTTCTAAGTTTCGAGGACGAAACTTTTTAAAAGGAGGGGTGATTGTAACAACCCGAAAAGTACCCAATTTTTCTAGTAAAAATATTTACTAACACTTTTCAGTAGAACTTAAGTTTTTAAATAGGAATTTTTGTTCCGAGTCTTATTTTGAAATTCCGCGTTCGTATTTGGAATTTTTGAGAGATTTCATGAAAAGACCGTTTTTGGTCATCTTTGACTTTTCTTGACTTTTAAACCGTCTTTGACTTTTTCTTGACTTTTTAAAGTCGTCATTGACTTTTTATTGATTTTTAAGTCGTCATAAACTTTTCTTGACTTTTAAGTCATTTTTGACTTTTCTCGACTTTTAAGTCGACTTTGACTTTCGTTGACTTTTCCCGACTCGTCTTGCGATTTTGAAGACCGAAATTTTATTTAAAAAAAATTATATTTTTGATTTATTTTTATTAAGATTTATTAGGATTTATCATAATTTAATATAAATATTTTGAATTTATTCGGAATTTAAAGAATAACTTTTACGGTTTTTAATCGAACGTCATTTAACTATTCCCGACGCATCGTAATGCGCGCAACAAAATCGAAACTCGAATTTGGCATGAGTCACACGTTTATGTCATCGTTTTCCACTCACAACTAGATATTTTATTTGTTTTGAATAAACTAATAATAATATCTAGATATTTTTAGATTGATCGATCAGTTTTAACGAAAAGTACGGCAAAATACGCTCAAATCAAGAACCCGCCTTTCTATCCTATTCCTCACGGTTTTTTCTACTCTCTGTGAACCTTGATATGTTCTTTCTTTTCATTACAATAACATAATATCTTGTTATTTAATTCAATTAACTTAATATCTAATTAATTACGGTAATATAATTATTATACAGGGTCAATTCCATAACAACAATTTCAAAACCCAACTCACTATTTTGGCCTATATTTACACGGCACTCATCCACTCATTCCTACTCACAAACAACTTTTCATTTTTCAACAAATCAAAATAAGATCAAAATATCACTTTCTTTAATCGTTCTTGAGCGTTCTTCGCGTTCTTCATCCGTTCTTCATCGTTCTTGAGCAAAACCTTCATAACACCTTCATTTCTTAATTACATCCGTCCTAACTTATATTTCTAGGACCTCCTCTTCGCTCCCCATCTTCAAGTACGTTTTATTTCCAATTCCGACAAAATCGTTTTCAACACTTTAATTATGGAAAATCATATTTTAAGTTCTAATAATGTTTTTCTTGTCATTTCTTATAGGGGACGATTTTGAAGACG
>JAIUZE010062683.1:0-15158 GCA_022085475.1 Heliosperma pusillum
TTATTATACACTCTTTTTATTTCCGTATTTATACGGGAGATATGTCTCCCGTCTTGTATAATTTTTATGTATAATATTATTTCCGTTTTGTAATGACCCTTTTTATTTATGACACCTTCGTTATGTATTATTATCTTTAATGTATTTAAAAAAAAAAATTTTCTTTCCGCAAATTTGAGGGTGTCACAATCAACCTTAGCCGGCTTGCATCTCACCTTCTAAGACTCATAGAATCATCAAACATGAAAGACCAATACTTCTAGAAACAGGCATAAGTTCTTAGGACAGTCAATAGTCGACTTCTGTAACTCGAGGCTATACCACAAGGTAGGAAAACATCCTAGTCCTAGACTGATCAGACCTAGCGACAACAGCTATTCCATTCCCCGTCCCATGACCAAAAGTACATGAGAAACTCTACTAGGCGACCCCCTAAGCAGAGATGGCTAGTAATTAAGCTGGCTCCGTTCCCAAAGTGGATTAGGCAGCCATGCTCCGACTTGGATATAAACCCACCAAGCCGAGACACAAAAGCTATCAAGCGGTAAACTCCATATGCTCGTTAAAGATAGTACGGCCTATCAATGTCATGGTCCAAGATACTCATTTAGAATTTGAATGGTCAAGACGCCATATACTCATAATTCTCTATGGGTACTTAGTCAACACGACACCAACCATATAATAAAACAGTCACGGAAAAACTTCCTATCATGTGACTAATTGTATATAAATCATAATCAAATATCATATCGCCTCATATCTACTAAGGCTAATTCATTAATTAAATACAACCTTACTTGAAGACAAATCCCCGACCCGAGTCCCGCGACGGGTCATCAGTCAAAACGGGGCTGACTAGATCTTAGTTTGACCAAACCCGTTTGGTCAAACCGGCTAGAAATAGAGTCTTTACCACATAGACTTGATCATAAAAATCATCATATTCATTACATGTTATTTGATTAAAACTTCTAACATGTGAATTATTTAATCTTACTAAAACCCGCTTGACTTAAAGGATATAAAATTTAACTACAATCACGTATTATAATTTCTAACATGTGAGAATTTATAATATTATGAAAAATACTTTTAATTAAATAATTTACTTATTAAAATTTTCCACTTGCTAAATATTACAAAACACGATAAATTAACACTAAACTCAAAAACCGTCACAAGTCCAACAAGGTGACTCATGGGCTGATTTGGGCCGGACCTAACACGGGCCTGGACTGGGCCCACGGCCTGGTTTGGGCCTGTTTTGAGACGACAATTCTAAACTCGTTTCTTAATATATCCCGCATGCTTTAACATATTTAAAACCCGTCAAAACAACAACAAAACAATCTAGTATCGACCCAACCCACTAGCCCACTCACGGACCAGCCCAGACCGGACCTGGACCGGGCCTGAACCGGCCTGAACCGGCCTGGTTTGGGTCGGTTTTGCCAGCCACTTACACGGCCACCCTAACAACAACACCTAATTTATTTCTAACATGTTCTAAAATCAAACATCCATTTTAACAACCAATTCAACCATCATTCATACAAAAATCATGGTTATAAATAAATCATCCAAACATGTCAAGAACACTAACATATTAAAAATTCCATACAACATAGTAAAAATAACAACTTATCATGTTACTAATTAAAAATCATAAATAACAACAACATAAACAAAAACATAAGAAAACAAAGGATGAACCAAAACAAAAGAACAAAAGATATGTAACATTAATTCGTCGAGTAACTCGGAATCGTTACCTTAGCTAGCAAAATCAAGTAGCACCAAAAAAATAAGAACTAAGAAAATAAGAAACCCGTCTTCTAATCTTCTCCTAAAATATACGAGTCTCCAAACTCGTCTTCAAAATCCTCCCCTATAAGAAATGACAAGAATAACATTATTAGAATTAAAACTTGATTTTCCATATTTAAAGTGTTGAAAACGATTTTGACGGAATTGAAAATAAACCGTACTTGAAGATGGAGAGCGAAGAGGAGATTCTAGAAATATAAGTTAGGACGGATTTAATTAAGAAATGAAGGTTTTATGATGATTGTGCTCAAGAACGACGAAGAACGGATGAAGAACGCTCAAGAACGATGAAGAACGATTAAAGAAAGTGTTAATTAGATCTTAATTTGATTTATTGTAAAATGAAAAGTTGTTAGTGAGTAAAGTGGAGAATGGGCCGTGTACATATAGAAGGATTATGGAGTCGGGTTTTGAAATTGTTGTTACGGAATTGACTCGGGTTTAATAATTATATTACGGTAATTGATTAGATATAATTATATATTAAGTTAATTAAATTAAATATCAAGATATTATGTTATTGTAATCAAAAGAAAGAAAATATCAAGTCCTAAGAGAGGGTGGAAGAGCCGTGTGGAATAGGTAGGAACCGGGTCTGATTTTACTCGATTTGCGTAATTTAAACTGACGGATCGATAAAGTTATAAATATCTTAGATATTATTATTAGTTTAATCAAAATAAATTAAAATATCCAAAGTGAGTGGAAAAAGATGACATGGGCGTGTGACTCATGCCAAAGTCGAGTTTCGGGTTTGTTTCGGGATTTAAGTCGACTCGGGAATAGTTAAATGACGTTCGGGATTAAACCGTAAAAGTTATTCTTTAATTCCGATTAAATTCAAAATAATTATATTAAATTATGATAAATCCAAATAAATCTTAATAAAAATAAATTAAAAATATTATTTTTTTAAATAAAATTTCGGTCTTCAAAATTACAAGGCGAGTCGGAAAAAGTCAACGAAAGTCAAAGTTGACTTAAAAACGGGATTCTCATGGAATCTCTCAAAAATTCCAAATACGAACTCGGAATTTCAAAATTCAACTTGAAACAATAAATTCCACTTTAAAACTTAAACAGGCTGAAAAGTATTCGTAAAATATTTTCACTAGAAAAATAGGGTACTTTTCGGGTTGTTACACAAGCACTTTTCTAGCGGTTCTTTGTGGCCCAAAATGTCCTCCACAAGCATAGTCATGACAATGATGTAAGATGGAAGGGATCTCACTTTCGGGCACACATCTTCTCACAAGTTGATCTTGGCAAAACTTCCACAAGTAAGGATCATCCCATGTATAGTACTTTGCATCGGATTTGACTTTGCTCTTTTGATGAGAAGAGAAATGGCTTGGGAGCCGCTTTGTCACCAAATAGTTGACCATGGTAGCATACCATGGCTCCTCCACTTGTATAGCATAAAGTGACTCATGAGGGAGACCTCCTTCAACCTCCTCAAGAAGGCATGATGGTCTTCCTTCATGGTTTAGCCGGCTCAAATGATCCGCCACCACATTCTTCACCCCTTTCTTGTCTTTTATTTCCACATCAAACTCACTTAGGAGAAGAATCCATCTCAACAACCTTGGCTTTGCATCCTTCTTTGCCACAAGGTATCTAATGGCGGCATGATCGGTGTAGATGATCACCTTTGTGCCCAAGAGATAAGATCGGAATTTTTCTAGAGCATAAATCACACCAAGGAATTCCTTCTCCGTCGTGGAATAGTTCTTTTGAGCATCATTCAAGAGGGTAGAAGCATATTGGATCACATGGGGTCCCTTGTCACTCTTTTGACCCAAAACCACTCCCAATGCATAGTCACTTGCATCGGTCATGATTTCAAATGGAAGATCCCATCGTGGTGCTTGAATAATTGGTGCGGTGACCAATCTCTCCTTCAAGTCATTGAATGCTTTCCTACATTTGTCATCAAAAACAAATTCCGCTTCTTTGTGCAAAAGCTTGCATAAAGGGTTAGCAATCTTGGAAAAATCCTTAATAAATCTCCGGTAGAAACCGGCATGTCCGAGAAAATACCTAATGTCTCGGGTGTTAGAGGGATAAGGTAAGGTTTTGATAATGTCAACCTTAGCCTTATCCACCTCAACCCCCCTTTCCGACACTACATGTCCTAAAACGATGCCACTAGTTCCCATGAAATGACATTTTTCGGAGTTTAAAATGAGATGGGACTCTTGGCATCGCTCTAAGACAAGAGCAAGGTGTTTTAGACATGCATCATAGGAGTCCCCATGGACGGTGAAATCATCCATGAATACTTCTATGATCCTTTCTACATAGTCGGAGAAAATACTCAACATGCACCGTTGAAAAGTTCCTGGTGCATTACACAAACCAAAGGGCATACGACGATAAGAAAATGTACCAAATGGGCATGTGAATGTGGTCTTGCCTTGGTCCTCGGGTGCGATTGGGATTTGAAAATACCCCGAGTACCCGTCAAGGAAACAATAGAAAGCTTTTCCCGCTAGTCTTTCTAACATTTGATCAATAAATGGTAGCGGGAAATGGTCTTTCAATGTAACCGCATTCAAGCGGCGGTAGTCAATACACACTCTCCAACCGGTTTGTGGTCGGGTGGAGACCAAGTCTCCTTGTGCATTCTTGACTACCGTCACTCCCCCCTTTTTGGGTACGACTTGCGTTGGGCTAACCCAACGAGAGTCGGAAATAGGGAAAATGATACCCATTTGCAATAGCTTAATTACCTCTTCTTGCACTACCTCCGCCATGGGTGGATTGAGCCTCCTTTGGGGTTGTCGGACCGGTTTGGCATCCACTTCAAGCCGTATCTTGTGCATGCAAGTCACCGGGCTTATCCCTTTTAGGTCCGCTATGCTCCACCCAAATGTTTCCTTATGCTTTTCAAGTAGTGATACCAATTTGTCTTCTTGGTCCTCGGTGAGTGTGCTTGAAATGATAAGTGGTAGGGTGTTCTTGTCCCCTAGAAAGATGTACTTCAAATGACTTGGGAGGGTCTTCAACTCGACCTTAGGAGGTTGGATAATGGAAGGGAGGGGCTTGTGGAGTGGAATACTCAAGGCAAACAACTCGGACAATCTTGCCAATGCAGGACGCAGGCTGCGTCCAGTGACGCAGGCTGCGTCGTACGACGCAGGCTGCGTCCTGTGACGCAGGCTGCGTTGTGCACGGGTTTGCCCAGTTTTCAGCATCTCTATGACGTTGAGCTCCTCATATGTTTCTATTGGCTCTTCCCTTTCCAAGTCTCCAAGACATTCCTGCACATCAACGGCCAACAACAAACGCAAACCTTCCTCTTCCACAAGGTTAGTTAAAGCTACCTCGAGTGGGTCTCTATCACAAAGTTTATACATTTGATTCACTAATGGCTCAAAGATATCCAAGAAGAAACAAGATTGATGGTCACTCGGGTGCCTCATGGAGTCATATATATTGTAAGTTAATCTTTTTCCTTCAAATTCCATAGTCAAGCACCCGTTTGAAACATCGATCTTGGTATTTGAAGTTTTCATAAACGGCCTACCAAGAAGGAGAGGGGTGGCACTAGAGCTAGATTCCATATCTAAGACGTAGAAATCCGCCGGGAAAACAAGATTATCGACTTCCACTAGCACATCCTCTACCATGCCCTTGGGGTAAACACTAGACCTATCGGCTAATTGAATGACTACCCCGGTCTTAGACAAAGGTCCTAAACCTAGGGTCTCATAGATAGATAGAGGCATGACATTTATAGAAGCCCCAAGGTCTAGCATGGTACGTTTAAAACTCTTTCCCCCAATAGTGCAAGGGATGGTGAACATGCCCGGGTCTCCACATTTCTTGGGTAAATTTTGCTTGAAAATGGCCGACACATGTTCACTCACCCTAACCTTATGGGTTCTCTTCTTAGGATTTCTCCTAGGTGTACAAAGTTCTTTCAAGAAGTTTGCATACCTAGGGACACAATTCAACAAGTTAAGAAGCGGGATGTTTACCTCACATTTCCGGAAGGTCTCATATAAGTCATTCTCCTTGGCATACTTCCTTGTGCTTATCAAAGCACTAGGAAATGGGACTTCCGGTATGTACTCCTCCACTTCCTCATCTTCAATAGTGTCTTTGCCCTTCCTTGAAGTGTCTCCCTTGGGGTCCATGCTTGTGGATGCCCCTTTCTCATTCTTCGATATCTCTCTATGACCAACCACCAATTCTCCTTGGTCTTCAATCTCCAAGGTTTCCATCTCAATATTCTTCATCTTTTCCTTTCCCTTGCCAAGGGGGTTTACTTCAAACTCTTTGCCTCCCCTCAATGTCATGGCACTAGCATTTTCCCTAGGTGGGGGAATGGTTTGAGATGGGAATCTTGTGGAGCTTGAGGCTTGGGATTTTGACAAATTTGAAGCCATTTGGGATAGTTGGGTTTCCAAGTTGTTCACCCTAAGGTTCTTAGCCTCCCTATCCTTCCTTGCTTCCTCTCTATCCCTCCTTGCCTCCTCCCTATCTTTCTCTTGGTTGGCAAGGAGTGTTTGCAAGATGTCACTCAAGTTCCCTTGAGAAGAATAATTCCCTTGATTTGGACCTTGGTTCGGTTGTCTTTGGGATTGATAATTACTTGGAAAATTTGAGTTGTTGGGTCTTGGGTTGTTGAAATTTCTTTGGGGATTTTGGTTGAAATTTGTGTTTCGGTTTTGGGTTGGATTTTGGGCTCTCAAGTGATTGAATTGACCATTTTCAAAACTCTTTGATTTGTCTCCTCCCCACCCCAAAAGATCACGATTTCCCACTTGGTTATACATTCCTCCACCACTTGGGTTTCTAGCATTGTAATTCCCATACCCCATGGCATTAACACTCTCCATGGTGGCTCCTTGCTCAATCATGATGTAACATGTATTTGTAGCATGGTCACCTCCACAATAAGAACATTCAAGTGATTCGGGGTGTTGAGAAAATGAATTACCTTTGTTAACAACCAAGTTGGATACCAAGCTTTTAAGTTCACCCATCTCTTGCATGATTTTGTGATTTTGAGAGGCATGAGAATCTTCCATGGAAGATACATTTCTAGAGCTTCCTCCCCTTTCATTCTTCCTCCCGTAGCTTCTTGTGTTCATAGCCAACTTCTCAATAATGTTGTTGGCCTCGGCCACATTAAGTGTATCAATGCCACCTCCGGTGGCGGCTATAATCATCCGTTGGTCGTTTTGGCATAATCCTTCATTGAAGGCCGTCAATAAATCGTCACCCGACATCCCATGATAAGGGCACCTTGCCACGAGGCTTTTGAATCGCTCCCAATAGTCATAGAGAGTTTCCCCCATGTCTTGCTCAATGGTAGTGATGAGCTTCTTTGAGTGGTTATGCCTTGAATCCGGGTAGTATTTCTCAAGAAATTTCTTCTTCAAACCCACCCAAGTATTGACGGAATGGGCCGGAAGACAAAATAACCATTCCTTAGCGGCATCTTGTAAAGAGAACGGAAATGCCCTAAGCTTAAATTGGTCTTCGGTCACTCCTTGGGGGATGGCCCCTTGGCATATCATGTGAAATTCGGCCAAGTGCCTATTGGGATCATTCCCCACCATTCCATGAAATCTAGGCAAATTATGGACAAAGAACCCCTTGAGCTCGAAATTTACATCCCCCATGGGAGGGTATGCGATACACAACGGTTGCTCTTCATAGTTTCTTGCCCGGATTTCGCCAATAGTTCTATTATCTTCCATTTCGGGTGGGTGGATGATGTTCAAGGGTGGTGGTCTCCTAGGAGGTGACTCAAACACTTGTTCTTGTGGTTCTTGAAAAATATTGTTCCCAAACTCCTCTTCACTAGGCTCCCTCCAAAAGGGTCTCCTATAGAGGGGATTCGAAAACAACCAATTGGAAATGCTACTTGAGGACGGGTCAATGTCTTGGTCACCAAGTCCTTCTTGTGACCTAGGCATAAACTTTTAAAAACAACTCCACAACACAATTAGTAACTTCAACACCAAGTAACCTACAAACAATACAAAAAGAAATATTTGAAAAACAATCTAAACAAAGTATGACACTAACAAGAGTTCAATTTGATATTTAGCTATATTGCCTTCCCCGGCAACGGCGCCAAATTTGATAGACTAAATTACGGTGTCGTTAATTCCGCAAATTAGCTAAGTCAAATAACAATTTATAAAACCAAATCTAGACTCAAACCAACCTAATAAAAAGGGTAGCAAGGGTAAGAAAAGGATCGAACCCAAGGGAAAGCGGTATTAGCTAAAATAATCTAATCTAGACTCTTGCAAAATATCTAATGACAAAATAATGACTCTAATCACAAATTAAGACACTAATTACTAATTAAGATACTAATCAAAACAAAGACTTAATTTAATTACAAACTATGATATTCACAATGGAAAACATGTAGATAACAAATAGGTAGAGAGTTTTTCATGAGAAAAGATTATCAAGTCTAAAATTGCCAACAACAACTAAATACTCAAAGATCCAAATATGGAGAAATGACTTAGTGCAATTATCCCAAGTTCCCCCACAATTAACATAATAAAGACCCTTCTTTCCTTCCTTTCTCTAATTATCTATTACAAACTTCTAAGAACTAGCCACCATGAATTAAACCATCCATAAATGACTCAATACAACTAAACCCATACTTATTAAAACATAAGCATAAATAAAGATGCAAGCTTTAAGCACAAAACCAAAGAAACATGCTAGAATCATGTAATAAAACATTAAACCATGTCCTAAATACACAATAACCCAAATTCCACTCAAAAGATTCCAACTTTTAAACCAAAGTTACAATCTTTCAAAGTTGCTTCAACAAATACCAAGACAAATCAACCAAATTCATCAAGACAAAGCAATTTAATCAAACAAACAATTACTAAGATGGTTAGTCTTAACAACAATTCATTTAACAATGAAATTCAAACATATGAAAATGGAATTAAATAGGGAAGGAAGGATTAAAAAGGTCTTACAATGCTAAAAGGGAAGAACTTGTTCAAATTACACTAAGCAAAGAAAGATTAGCTACCCATAGTCTTCATATTACAACCAATTTCTAAGTAAAAACCCATTACAAGAGCCAAAGTTGAAGAACAAAAGTAGAGAATTCTAAGGAAAATGTAATGTTGAATGTTGAATGCTTGATGCCTCTCTCTCTCTTCAGATTTCTTCTTATATACCCTTGGTCCGCAAACCTAGGGGCCTTGAAAGGTGGGCTTCCAAAAGACAAGACGAGAAAATGAAGAAATCCCGTGCTGAGAAATGACGCAGGCTGCGTCCTACGACGCAGGCTGCGTCGTGCTGACGCAGGCTGCGTCGAGCACTGCCCAATTTTCCTTGCTTTTTCCTTCTTGACTTTCGTTGACCTATGGATATTTGGCCCCGCCTTGACTTCCATTGACCCATTGGGCTTGGTCTTCATACCTTGGTGATTCATTGCTAGCCCACTCCAATTTCCGGGTTTTTGGGTCTCGGGTTTTCGGGTTTGACTTTCATTGACTTTCGGGATTTGACTCTCAAAATTGACTTAAAATACTAAATACTAACATTATTACAAAAACTAAAATTAACATAAAACAAAGCTAATGACCCGTAAAAAGTAAAACGAAAGACTCTAAAAATTACTACTAGACACGACAATATTTGACGTTGTCAATATGTGTTGTGAATTTGGTGTGTTGGTAGATTTGGTGGTGTCTAGTTTTCTTGTATTGTATAATTTACTTTATGTCTCTTGCCTTAGTTGCATTTTGTTATGTTTACTTGTGTGTTTATAGTGTTTTTATTTCAAAACTCCTAATTCTTTTCAAAAACTGCAAAAACATGTAGTTTCTTTTTAATAATTTTGCTTATTCTATTTGATTTAGTCATTTTTCGAGTAATCAAATTTTATACAAAGAATGACTTTTAAACACTACTTGAACCTATACTTTAACATTGTGTATAGTCTAATGTTGTGTCATGGGGCGTTTGAGGGGTGAGTTTTCTACTACCATCACCACCTCTTCCGATGTGATGTTTCCTTGACTAACTTGACTTTAGGTGACCTTCTACGTTTGACGGAACCACATTAAACACAAAACCTACCAATTAACTTATTCCATCCAAAATCACAAAAAAATTACAATTCCACAATAATAAGTGAGTTCTTGTCATCCCATGCAAACTAGTCAAGAAAACACAAAAAAAAAAGATGAAAAAAAAAAGTTTAGAAAAAGAAAAAAGAAAGGAGAAAAGAAAGAGAAAAGGAAAAGGGAAAACATCAAAAAGTTGGAAATAATCATCTCCTCGACTTATCACCATAAAGGGCCTATCAATAGACCGCGTCATGAGGAAGGAATATAGTAGTGGTGAGTCGGCTCTCGTTCTCATTAAATAAGTCAAATAAGGGGTCGAATTCATTTTTCAAATGACTTGTTTGCTAAATGTTCACTTTACATTTCATCTACTTTTACCCTATTGCCAAGTTTAGTTGGGACGGCCCTAGCAGAGTCATACTCGTCTATAGCGTTCCTAATGTCAAGAGAGATCTCGCTCCATCTCCACCTTATCCCTTGACAAGTCCCAAACAAGGGTTAGAAGATGCACAATGAGATGGTTTCGGTTTTGGAGTGTTTGATTTTTATCCTTTATACTTAAATTATATTTTAGAATCGTGACTTTTGAATGAGAATTTGCTTAGTTGCCTTGATGAGGGAGGTGACATAATTTTGATTAAAAGTGACCATTGCTATTTGATTTGTGTGACTTGAAAGGGGCTACGGGTGTAGCTAAATCCGATTCAGATTTTATGATAAATCATTTTACCTATTTGCTTATTTTTACATGAAGGGTCATTAGTTTGCTCTAGTGAGTTTGCTCAAGGACGAGTAAAGTTTAAGTGTGGGGGGATTTGATAACTAGTATTTTAGTATCGTTTTGACCCCTATTTAGACTTATATTTGACTCGTTTATGTGTAATTTAATTGTTTGGCACTTTACTACTAATGAGCATAATCCT
The DNA here is from genome assembly GCA_022085475.1 of Heliosperma pusillum. Classification (NCBI taxonomy): domain Eukaryota; kingdom Viridiplantae; phylum Streptophyta; class Magnoliopsida; order Caryophyllales; family Caryophyllaceae; genus Heliosperma; species Heliosperma pusillum. The sequence goes on from JAIUZE010062683.1 coordinate 10,838, forward strand.
AGCCATGTTTTCAAGAGTGCGATTTATGCGCTCCACAACCCCATTTTGTTGTGGTGTAGCACGCGCGGAAAAGTTATAGCTAATACCGCGCTCACCACAATAAGTATCATTTGACAAATTTTCAAATTTGGTTCCATGGTCGGATTTCAATGAAATGAGTTTTAAATCAAATTTGTTTTGGACCTTTTTCAACCAAATTAAAAATTCATCATATTCTTCATCTTTAGAACTCAAGTAAAGAACCCAAACGAATCGTGAATAATCATCAACAATCACACACAAAAAACGACTACCACCTCTACTTCTTATTCGCATAAGGCCACACAAATCAATATGAAGAAGTTCAAGAGGTTTTGAAGTACTAACAAACATTTTGGATTTAAAGAAGGATCGAACTTGTTTTCCTTTAGCACAATCTTCACACAATTTATTAAGGTCGAATTTCATGTTAGGAATGCCATTTACTAGATCGGGTTTTCTAAGGGTGTTCAATGTTCTAGCGTTTACATGTCCTAATCTTTTATGCCAAAGCCATGAGTCGTTCTTTAAAGCGCTCATACAAGATAATGTTTGACTTGGCAAGGCACAAAGATTAGTCAAGTAAACGTCTCTAACACGTTTTCCTTCCAAAATAACTTCCCTTGTATATCCATCTAGTACATGACATTCACTAGCACAAAACTCAACAATATTACCATTATCGCACAATTGAGATATGCTAAGAAGATTATGCTTCAAACCTTTAACAAGCAACACTTTGTCGACACAATGTGACGATGACTTACCAACCTTCCCGATTGCAACAATTTCAGCTTTCTTATTATCGCCAAACGTTACGGTGGCACCTTTGAAGGCTTGTAGTGAGAGAAATTGGCTTTCTCTTCCCGTTATATGATGAGAACATCCACTATCCAAGTACCAATAGTTGATGCCTCTCACTAACGCCTATAAGAAATCAAACTTTTAGTTTAGGAACCCAAATGAATTTGGGCCCCTATTTGTCGCATCATTAATAATCAAGTCTTTTCGGATCCACATCTTTTTAACCACTTTGATGTTCTTATTAATGTCACTCCATCTCTTACCACAACCATTAAACACATGACCGGTCTTGCCACAATAATTGCAAATTATATACTCAGGAAGGTCAGCGTACTTTCTTCTTCTAAAATCAGTTTTGCTTTGTTGTTGGTTTCGAACGCAACAATGAACGTTGTTGTGCTTGAAACCGAGTCCATCGTTCTTTTCATCATTTTTATATTGACTTGTGAGAAAGTCTAAAATAGTTTGGCTTACTTCCCATTTCTTGTAAAACTCTTTTTCAACCACTAACTCTTTATTCAAGTTTTCAACTTTAGCAAGAAGGTCAAGATTTAGATGTCCTACTTTGTCAAAAGCAACTTTAGCATGATTATTCTCATCAACCAACATTTCATAGACTTCTTCAAGACTCTTAACATGATTCTGACATGAGGTGAGGTTTTTTAACAGAGAGTCACGTTCATTAATTAAGTTATCAACTTGTTGAATTAATGACTCATTTTCAGTTTGAATAGCAGATGTCACAGTGGAATTCACTGTGCCATTAGACAGATTAACCTCTCTAACAATACTCGCATTGTCTTTCTTTAATCTCTTGACTTCCTTTTTAAGAGAAGGTATGATGTTACTCTGCTTTATCTCATATAGACACTCTTTTACACAAACATTTTCTTCGGCTATGTCCTCAATTTGAGTTTGAATAGCTTCAAGTTTTTCATTCTTTTCACTACATTTGTCAAGTAGATCATCGAGCATTAAGCATACTTTTTCTTTGGAGAAGGATCTAACCTTTGTCTTGAGATTATTTACCTCATCATCGGAATCATGATCAGAATCATCGAAATGTGCCATGAGACATTTTACGGACACTCTCTTTGAAGACTCGGGAACATCAAGTTTTAGACGAGTTGTCATGCAAAGTTTGGCATCCAATACTTCCCCGAAAGACTCTTCTTCCTCGGAATCAGACATACCCCAGATTGCAGACATGACTTTGTTTTTGTGTTCTTTCTTTGCAAAATCACGTTTATCTTTTTATTTGAATTCATTCCATTTAGGACAATCTTTTATAAGATGACCTTTCTCACCACATTTGAAACAAACAACGGATGAAAATGATCTCTTCTTTTGAAAAGCTTTCTTTCTAAAATTGTTGAGCTGTTTAGGAACATGACTATTGATCATATCCGCCATATTACGAGAGTACATGGCTTGCTCATCGTCTCCATAATTTTCCTCATCACTTGAGGTTGATTTGAGTGCGAGACCTCTAGCTTTGCATTCACCCGAACGCTTCATGAGAGTTAACTCTTGAGCCATGAATGAGCCCATTAGTTCATTGAGGGTCAATTTGGATAGATCTTTAGCCTCCTCTATAGTCGTCACCTTCGGTTGCCATTTATCACTTAGGCTACGAAGGATTTTTCGGACTATGTCCTCGGATTCGAAATTACGACCAAGACTCTTAAGTTCATTGACAATACTAGAAAAACGTGAAGAAAGACTATTAATTGACTCGTCACGCTCCATATTGAACATCTCATATTGTTGCATGAGAAGGTCAATACGATGCTTCTTAAGTTGAGACGTTCCCTTATAAGCAAGGCTTAAGGTGTCCCAAATTTCTTTTGCCGAGGTACATCCGGAGATCCGGTTAATCTCTTGTTCACCAATGCCATATTGAAGAATGGACATGGCCTAAGAATTTTTCTTGACTTTACTATAATCAGCCTCGACATACTTATCCTCACTTTTTACGGAACTAGTGCCATCAGCATTAGTGACCGTTATAGCAAGGGGACCTTTTTTAATTATGATCCAACATTCATAATCTGTGCTTTTGACATAGTACTCCATACGATGTTTCCACCATGAGTAGTTATCCCCTTCGAATATGGGATACTTAGTATGTTTTTCGTCCATGACTATAGGATCAACTCTTTGGTAATTAACCAATATCAAGAGCACAAGGCTCTGATACCAATTGAAGAGTCAAGGGTGAGATCACCTAAGAGGGGGAGGGGGTGAATTAGGTGTCTATTTAAAAATTTAAGCTTAATGAAATCTTCTTTTAAAACTCTATGATCACTAAGATACTACTTAGATGAAAGGAGAAGTTGACACTTGGAACTAGAAAGTTAGAAGTATACAACAACGATTCAGCAAGTAAATGTCACAGTGGAATCAACAGTGAATTCAGAGTGCAACGGAAATATTAAAAACAAAATAGATAAAACTCAAGGATGTTTTTTAAATTGGTTCGGTCACTGTTCTGCGACATACATCCAATGTTATCTTATTAAACATCTTTGAAGTAAACTCATACAAACAAAGACCCCGAATAATAAAACAACTCCACAACCTACTCCGGTTGCTATTTGCTCAATGCTACTCCGCACCAAGACTTATGCTCAAAGCTACTCCGCTAAGAGACTTCCTCAAATATTTCGAGTTGCTATTGCTCAAGGCTACGTACTCCGCCAAGAGACTTCCCCAACTCTTTCGAGTTGCTAGTTGCTCAAGATAACTCTATCTTAAGACTTGTTCTACTAGTTTGTTACAAGACTTGTGTTTCTCAAAATGTCCACAAAATGAACGGTGGAGAAAACAATTAAGTACTAACACGAGATCATTGAACACAATACATGCTTTGATGCAACAAACTAGCTCTTTGTAAGAGACTTAAGAAAAATATTTTGCAAAACAATTTATTATGAAATGTTAAAACGGTTTTTGCAAAGATAAATTACTGAATAAAACTCAAAGTCTTTTTTCTTATAAATGTTTGTTGTTGCACACTTGTTCAAATGAAATAAGTGTGGTATTTATAATGTAAGGTAGAGTATACTTCACATTAAAAATAACACACTACAATGAAGTACAAGTGTTAAAAATATTAAAGAAATGAAGCTTGAACAACAAATAAGGAGGTCAATTGAGGCACAAGAAACCGTGACCCCTTATGCAAGCAAGATGAATTTCTTGCATAAGTAATCAAGCTTACTAGTCACCTTAATTTTGTAGCACACATTTAGACAAATAAGGGTTAGTTTTTTCAACAAGAAAAAGCATAAATGGTAGTGTTCATGGGAACCATAAACATCACCAAATATAGAAAAAGTAAACAACCCATTTTTGGCAAGTGTCTTTTTGTGCAAGCTACCTCTTCTCCAAGACAACTAAAAGATTTCATTCAATTATAAAGATCAAACCAGAATTTTCAGCAATGTAAAATGTTGATAAAAAGTTTGGAAAGCTATTTTCAAGAGTTAAACATTTT
>JAIUZE010062951.1:344-52238 GCA_022085475.1 Heliosperma pusillum
CTTTCCGCAAATTTGAGGGTGTCACAGTTGGTATCAGAGCATTGTTGCTCCCGACGCACGTTTGTGTACCCTAGTATAAATAACTTGACCTTAATAAAATAATAAACTTGTGAGATAGAATGGTAGGATGGGTAGATTAGGATTTATGTGGTAGTCTATTTGTTTATGCTAATTGTTAGGAGTAACTTAATTTGTTTTGTATCTTATGAAGATGGTTGGACCTCGTGTAGAAGAAATCGTTGTTAGTGCCAACCAGGTCCCTCCTCATAAAGAAGACAATTGTCATGGAGGCTATGCTTGGGTGGCTAGCCAAATTACTAGGAGCAATATTACGCCTTATAGTGGAATATGTGTTACCTAGAAGGAGTATCCTCTACCGAAGATTTGAAGATTTACAAGCCTAATTGAAGTGAATTCCTTCTTCATTTATGAATTCTCTCGTCCTTATTGTATTATGCTCTCTTCCTTCTATCTAGGGTGCTTCTTTCTCTTCTTTCTCTTCCAACCTATTTGCCTCTTCAAAATTACTCTTGATAGTTCCTCCATCTTACCATTGGTATCCTTACCTCCCTCTTGTAACAGTTTTATGGATGTCATAACCATCGGTTTGTGGTATATTATACTTAGTCGGAAGAACTATGAATTTTGTGGAATATTAGTGTTTGTTAGAAGGAACTAGTGATTTGAGGAAAATGGTATAGATCTAATTTCACCCTATGGTGGTGAGAGTTGGTACCTTGAGGAAGAAGTTTCGAATATGGTACCTAACCATCCTATTAAGCTAGTTCCATGTTTAGATGATTATGAGGATTTGAGGATAAACTTAGGATGAAACTCTCCTAGTGGTTTTAGATTATGAAAGCTTAATGTTGCAATATTGTTTTGAGGATCGAAATAATCATAATGATAGTTGGTAGTTGTGGTTAAGAATTTTAGTGATTCTTTAAGTGTTACTTGGGAAATTATGGTCTTTAAATGTTGGACCCTAACGGGAATAATTACCTTGTGGAATTTTGGATTTGGATGACCAAACTTGAGGAATATTGTCATAAGCGAAAACCGATGTGTTGAGAGTTTAAAGGAGCTAAATAAATTGATGTACGGTCGCATTGCTCTACGATTGGCAAAAGTTAAGTGAAATGAGATTGTGTGACTAATCTCTTTTGAGGTTTTGTGATACAACTTTTGGAGGATGAGAAGGTCCATTGTTAATAACTTAGGATAAGGAATTTTGGAATAAATTGGATCAAAGGATTTCATAGTAATCCTCTTTTACTTGTGGTTGTTAGCGGTCTTGTTTCCCTAATTATAAATATTTTGATGGTGGTTTCCAATAAGAGTTTTGATGGAGCTAGGAAGATTAGAGTTAGTAATGAATCTTTCATGGGTTATTAGTTATGAAGTTTACCGTACTGATGGACCTTAGAAGATACTAATTGAATTTGAATAATTGGGAGTTGTTACTTGATGTGTCATGCTTATGAAATATTTTGGTAGGAATCTGAAGATTTAAAATGTTGAGGATATATTGCACTCTCTTAAGGACTAGATTCTGGTGCAGTTAGTGTTGTCGAGTTACGATCGACATTTGAATTTTCATAGATGGAAGATAGTATTGTGGTTCATTCCTCTCTTTTCCCTCAAATTGATCTTTAGTCAATCCGCTACCTTTCAATCCTTTTCCTTTTTAGTCCTTTTTAATCGGTTGGGCGTACCTCCTATTATCACGATTTGTGATTTCGATGTTCGAGTCGCTCTTCGTTCGTGTAATGTCTTCTTGTTGTGTTTCTATCCTTGAGAAAACTTTCAAAATTTCCTTCTTTCTTTCTTCTTCCTATTCTACTTATTCTTTCAAATATTCCGTTCCTTCTATCGACTATCATCTCTTATAGATAAATTATTAGAAGCTTTAGTTAGAAATTTTAGGCATAGATAGTAGAGTTATTACCTTTACTATTGAATTTTTGAACTAAAAGCTTTTAGAAATGTTTTATGATTTCAAGAATTTTACCGTCAAGGAGTGTTGAGACTTGTTATTGGAGACGTTCGATAACTAGTCTTCTCATTTATTGATGCGAAAATGTATCTTTTAAAGTCTTTGACTTGGGACGTCGATGTTCTTAACGGCCGACGAGAACCTTCCGCCCATTGATAAGACCCGGTATCTTTATTTCAAATATATTTTTAACAGTTTTGAAATAGACCTACATATATGTTACTTTCCTTCTTCTAAGTTTCAAGGACGAAACTTTTTAAAAGGAGGGGTGATTGTAACAACCCGAAATATACCCTATTTTTCTAGGGAAAATATTAACGGACACTTTTCAGCAAACTTAAGTTTTAATTTAGAATTTATTGTTTCGAGTCGAATTTGGAATTTCCGAGTTCGTATTTGGAATTTCTGAGAGATTTCATGAAAATCCCGTTTTAAGTCATCTTTGACTTTCTTTGACTTTTCCCGACTCGCCTCGTAATTTTAAAGACCGAAATTATATTTGAAAAATAATAAATTTAATTTATTTTTATTAAGATTTATTTGAATTTATGATAATTTAATATAATTGTTTTGAATTTATTCGGAATTAAAGAATAACTTTTACGGTTTAATCCCGAACATCATTTAACTATTCCCGAGTCATTTTAAATCCCGAAACAAACCCGAAACCCGACTTGGGCATGAGTCACACTCCCCATGTCATCTTTTTCCACTCATATGGGATCTTTTAATTAAAATGATTAAACTAATAATAATATCTAAGATATTTACAACTTTATCGATCCGTCAGTTTAAATTACGCAAATCGATAAATCAGACCCGATTTCTTTGATGAACCACACGGCTCTTCTTCCTCTCTTAAAGCTTGATATTTTCCTTTCTTTTGATTACAATAACATAATATCTTGATATTTGATTTAATTAACTTAATATCTAATTAATTACCGTAATATAATTATTAAACCCGAGTCAATTCCGTAACAACAATTTCAAAACCCGACTCCATATTTCTTCTATATGTACACGGCTCACACCCACCCACTTTACTCACTAACAACCTTTCCATTTTACAATAAATCAACTTAAGATCAAATTGATACTTTCTTTAATCGTTCTTCATCGTTCTTCGTCGTTCTTCATCGTTCTTCGTCGTTCTTGAGCAAAATCGTCATAAAACCTTCATTTCTTATTCAAATCCGTCCTAACTTATATTTCTAGAATCTCCTCTTCGCTCTCCATCTTCAAGTACGGTTTATTTTCAATTCCGACAAAATCGTTTTCAACACTTTAATTATGGAAAAATCAAGTTTTAATTCTAATAATGTTATTCTTGTCATTTCTTATAGGGGAAGATTTTGAAGACGAGTTTGGTGACTCGTATATTTTAGGAGAAGACTAGAAGACGGGTTTCTTGTTTCTTTAGTTCTTATTTTGGTGCTAATTGATTTTTGTGCTAGCTAAGGTAACGATTCCGAGTTACTCGACGAATAAATGTTACATACTTTAGTTGTTGTTTATGATTTACGGTTTTAGTTAGTAACATGATAAGTAGTTGTTATTATTATGTTTTATGAATTTATAGCATGTTTTGTGTTCTTGACATATTTGGATGATTTATTCATAATCATGATTTTTGTATGATGATGGTTTAATTGGTTGTTAAAATGGTTGTTTGTTAATTAAAACATGTTGGAATTAATTAGGTGTTTGTTGTTGTTGGGGCCGTGAGAAATGGCTGGAAAAACCAGCCCAAACCAGGCCGGTTCAGGCCGGTTCAGGCCGGTCCAGCCCGGTCTGGATTGGTCCGGGATTTGTCCTTTGGGTTTTTGTCGATACTTGATTGTTTTGTTGTTGTTTTGACGGGTTTTAAATATGTTAAGCATGCGGGAAATATTAAGAAACGGTTTTTAGAAAAGATAACCAAAACCGGTCCAAAATGAACCGTGGGTCCCCTTGGACTTGTGACGGTTTTTGAGTATTGTTATTTTATCGTGTTTTGTAATATTTAGCAAGTGGGAAATTTTAATAAGTAAATTATTTAATTAAAAGGTTTTCAATATATTATTATTTCTCACATGTTAGAAATTATAATACGTGATTGTAGTTTAATTTTATCCTTTAAGTCAAGCGGGTTTTGGTATGATTTGTTTAATAATTCACATGTTAGAAATTGAATGAAATAGCATGAAATGAATGTGATATTCTTATGTTCAAGCCTCGATGGCTAAGACTCTGTTTCTAGCCGGTTTGACCAAACGGGTTTGGTCAAACTAAGATCTAGTCAGCCCCGTTTTGACTGATGACCCGTCGCGGGACTCGGGTCGGGGATTTGTCTTCAGGTAAGGTTTTATTTAATAATATTGAATTAGCCTTAGTAGATATGAGGCGATATGATATTTGAATATGATTATATGCAATTAGTCACATGATAGGAAGTTTTTCCCGTGACTGTTTGATTATATGGTTGGTGTCGTGTTGACTAAGTACCCATAGAGAATTATGAGTATATGGCGTCTTGACCATGCTAATTCTAAATGAGTATCTGGGACCATGACATTGATAGGCCCGTACTATCTTTAACGAGTATATAGTTCACTGCTTGATAGCTTTTGTGTCACGGCCTGGGGGGCTTATCTCCAAGTCGGGGCATGGCATCCTAAGAGTTCCGCTTTGGGAAGGGAGCCAGCTTAAGTACTAGCCATCTCTGCTTAGGGGGTCGCATAGTAGAGTTTCTCATGTACGGTTATGTCATGGGACGAGGAATGGGTTAGCTGTTGTCGCTAGGTCTGATCAGTCTAGGGCTAGGATGTTTTCCTACCTTGTGGTATAGACTCGAGTTACAGAAGTCGTCTATTGACTGTGCTAAGAACTTATGTCTGTTGTCGGAAGTATTGGTCCTTTCATGTTGTATGATTCTCATGATCTTAGAAGGTGAGATGCAAGCCGGCTACAGGTGATAGAGTTTGCTTACCGGTGGTAACTGATTCACATGATGGTTTGCATGAGTAGCTTGCCTTCACATGATAGGTTATATGTTAGTTAATTGTTTCATAACATGAAAAGCATATCGTATATGTTAAGTTTTGTATTTTCCATATACATTGCTTTTATGTTATTCATGTTTTAATTAAACTCGACATTTCGTGGCTGGGAGAACTCGGAGTTACTCCCCACTGACTGTGGCTTCCGTGTTTATATTTAATGCGGTTGGCAGGTTTGTGATGCATACTTGGGTACATCGACGAGCTAGCGAGTGAAGTATTTACCTTGGACCTATATTCGGTTCTTAGGATTGTATATTAATATACACTCTTTTATTTCCATATTTATACGGGAAACATGTCTCCCGTTTTGGATATTTCTTTTGTATAATATTATTTCCTTTTTGTTGAACCTTTTTATTTAAGACACCTTCGCTATGTATTCTCATCTTTTATTTAGTTAATTATTTTTTTTCTTTCCGCAAATTTGAGGGTGTCACAACGTATAAATAGTAAAATTGTCCTACATTGAAAAGTTATAATAAGTTGGAGTGATCATAAATATGTTCATCGCACGGGCTTTTAAAAAAAAAATTATATTGTTAATAAATAACTTTGGAAATTTAATAAATGACTTTTAAAATATTTTTTTATTATTCTAATATTAATATAATGGTTTAGTAACAGTTAAGAAATAAATATTATTCTAGAAAAATATGGCGTACTACTGAGTTTGTTATTGGTCCCACTTTGAAAATAATGTATGTGTGGTGAATATGTTACCTATAATTCTATAAAAGAGTAAGTTGTCCGACATCGAAAAATTATTATAACATAGGGTGATCGTATGATTATAAATAGGAGTCATACTTGAACTTGGGTATAAATCCACAATTTTTTAAGTCTCTTAAGTATTGTGTTGGAGAGTTTTTAAAAATTTGTATTATAATCGTCACAATAGTGAAGTATCATAAATAATAATTTTGATGATAAACTAATTAATGTGTTATTAGTCCACATTGAAAATAATGTATTTGTGGTAAATATATATACTAAGTGTAAATTGTAAAATTATCCCATATCGAAAAATATTATGAGGTAAAGTGATCATAAATATGAGATTATAAAGAGGAGTCATTTTAGTCTCTTAAGTATTGTCTTAATAAACTCTTAAAAGTTTGTATTATTATCTCCACAATAGTAAAATTTACATAATCAAACTTAACTTAGGAAAGTATTATAAATAATAATTTAGGAAAATATTATATAAGTAATAATTTTGATGGGTATTATTGCTTAATAAGTTATTTGTCCCACATTGAAATATAATACAAGTGTGGTAAATATACTACTTATAAATAGTATAATTGTCCCACATCGAAAAATTATCATAAGGTGGGGTGATGCTATAATTATAAATAGAACTCATCCTTGGAACTTGGATATCAACCCAAAATTTTTTGAGTCTCTTAAATATTGTTTTAGAGAACTCTTAAGAGTTTGTATCCACAAAAGTGAAACTTACATTATCAAAAATTAATTTACGAAACTATCATAAAAAAACTAAACTGAAAAATCGTTTATTTATCGCAATATACATTTCCTATATTATATTCAAGTGATGATTATAATTTTTATATAAAAACTTTTACAATTCTTTTCACAAAAGAAAATATTGTGAAAATGAGTCATTCTTCGAACTTAGATATTCACCCAAAATCTTTTGAATCTCTTTATTATCATACAGAGCTTTTAAAAGTTCGTACTATTATCTCCACCTTAATGAAATTTACATCACCAAGATTAATTTAGAAAAATATCATAAATAATAATTTAAGAATGTATCGTAAATAATAATTTTAATGGTGTACTACTAAATATGTTATATGTCCCACATTGAAAAATAATGTAAGTGTGGTGAATATACTACGTATAAATAGAGGAATTATCCCACATCAGAGAAATATCATAAGTTTGGGTGATCATGCGATTATAAATAGGAGTCGTCATTGGAACTTAGATTTCAACCCAAAATCGTTTAAGTCTCTCAAATATTGTTTTAGAGAGCTCGAAATTTTTTATATTAATTATGAAAATAATATAATTAGATTTGTGGTAAAACAAATGTTATTATTACAGTATAGACACTCATATTATTTGCACATACTTGGTGTAATTCTTAGTATATTATATATCACTCTTTGAAGAATAATGTATGTGTGGTGAATATACAAATCTTTTGAGTCTCTTAAGCATTGTCTTAGAGAGCTTAAGTCTTAGGTTTCTTGAATCATTTTTCAGGTGAGAATATACATCAAATATAACTTGAGTTCTGACAAGGTTGGTAAAATATGTTTAAAATAAAAGTTGAATCAATATACCAATATAATTTTCTTAAAAATTACGGCGTATATTTTATTATAGTCTTAAGACTTCAAAAGTTTATTTTTATAAGTTACTTGTTATAGGAAAATTATGAAAATGACATTAACGTAAACCCGTGCATCGCACGGGCATGAAATCTAGTTACTTATTATTGAAGATAATTTAGCGTAATTAAGTTAATTTAGCGTAATTAAGTTAGTATTAAACAAATATTATAGATAAAATTTAATTCGTTCAGAGTTTGATATTAGTTGAACAGGTATTGAATAATTATAAAATTACATATCCACCTCTAAAACTTTAGCGCAAAAACGAAAAAATAACATTTTATTTTTTTAAAAATCTTTTTCTTCAAATATAGTGACACCCATCGGCCATCGCCATCCATTTTATGTTAGTGTCCACGGCCCCCTCAAGTTTGTAATACCTGCCCACTCTGACCAAATTGTAATTTCTGTTTGATTATGTGTATTTGAATTATGTCGTATTTTATTTTGAAGCGAAAATTAATTAGAAATTCTTTTTTAAAAAAAAGAAGAAAAAGACTCGTAATACCATGTGTAAAACTGAAATCCTCAAGATTACCACGTACAGAAACTAAAAAACTCCCAAGGCATCATATCATAAAACCCACTATTTTTCCAAACAATCACATTATTGAACAACTATCAGTTTATCCTAAAATAAACAGAAATTATGATGTAATCCTTCTTATTCTTTGGATTCATATCATTGAATCATTGATGGACAAGTATTTTATTCAAATAATATGAATCCAAAGAAGAGTTATCATGGGTACCTTATGAACTATGTCCAAGTCACCAAGTGAATTATCCAATCTGAGTAGGGTCAATTATCAGTTGTGTAATCTGCACCGGTTTTATGGGATCGAGACAGTTTCGTGGAGTCTAATGCAATAAACAACAGATCCATGCTCTACTTGACCCGTCTCTGTAATGAGAATTTGCCGTTGTGTAATCTACACCGGCCTTCCCGAATCGAGAAAATCGTATAGTCTATCTAATGCAATAAACAGCAGCTTCATACTCCACTCATATTTGTTACGCTATTCATCACGGGTTAAGCGTGACAATTCCCAACAATGAACATAACACTTAGGGTTGCGATTCCATACAATACCGTAAGTAGGTAGGTAACAAAACTCCTCACCCAAAAGCCTTGGACTTTTAGTTAGCTTCTGCACCTAAACGTACGTTACGAACACACCAGTGCAACCGTATACTAAAATACCGTAAGTAGTAACAATGAGGCAGTCCGTAAACAATAGTTTCAGGAACTGACGACTGCAACAGTAGCACAAACCTCTGCAAGAAGCAAGGTTCAGACAATTGGACGGAACCATAAAGAAACAGGTTCTTGTTAAATAAACCTTTCTCCTTCAAAATCAGCAATATCATATGTCTAGGCAATATTCTGTTCTCCAGACCGCAAGCATTTAAGCCAGGCCGGGATTTCAAGTAAGCAGGCTCGAGTTCGAGCTCATTCATCAAGATACACAAGTTATATTTCCTTCAGATGTTAGGAAAATATTACGACGACTCCTCATTCAATCAGAAACATTATATATCCAATGGTAGAATGAACTCTGACACAAACCCTTTTGTAGCCAGTAAAAGAAGTCAGAAAATCCAGCCATAACGAACTATAAACCAAAATGAGAACCAATAAGTTCAAGGGGACTGACAACCGGTAGATGAAATTCTCTCTATAAAATTTGGTATCATGTCTTGTATCTCCTACGGCCAGCCGAAAAATTACCAACTCCTACTAATTCTAGTTCAATTTATCCTATATCCAAAGGAATTTTCGAACAATGTTTCATGTAGATACATTGCTCAAGCACATTTTGGTCACAAATGGATTCCTTTATTTTAAAGTAAACAGACTCGAGGGTTGCATTTTAATGATTGAAGGACCAGGTCAAGTAATCTGAGAAACTGTAACGTGAGGCCTTAAAGGCTTAAATGATGGGAAGATAGACAAAGCAAGCTCTTGACTATTTCATGCTCTACAAACACCAAAAGATTTCAAAACATACAAACAATCGACATCATAATCAAAGTAACTGCTACATGCCCTGGTTCCTTAGCCCGCTCTTACTTAAAAAGGGTAGGAAAATAGAGGTTGCAGAAAAGCTACAGAGTAGTAGGCATCAATGTTAGACTCTAGGGGATTAATATGAATGTAACATAGGCTATGGAATGTTCTTACAAAGAAATGTTACATAAGCTATTCACTAGTCACTAGTGCAAGCCTTGAGAAAATCGCCACAATTAGGAAACAAAACAGACAATTGCAACATAGTTACAAATCCAGCAATAATTGTACTTGTGCTATCAACGATTAACATCCTTCTTCATTTAGACAGGAATTAAAAACAGAGAAAAATATGTGGGAACAATGCAAGTTGAAGGAAGTATGAAGTTTATTGTGCACCTTTACCAGGGTTAGTATCTTGCCGGTATAATTAACGTAGACAATAGTTTCAGGAACGGACGACTGCATTCCCTTGGGACAGCATATTCAAACTACAACCGGTGTACTTGGCATAAACTTCATGAAGTTCCTTAAACGGTAGCACAAACCTCTTCAAGAAGGAAAGCTCAGACAATGTAATGGCTCCATAGAAAGATACGTTCTTGTTCAATAAACCCTTCTCCTTCAAAATCAACAATATCTCATGTCTAGGCAGTATTCTTTTCTCCAGACTGCAAGTAAAGAAGCAGGACCGAGATGTCAAATAAGCAGGCTCGAGTTGCAGGTCGTTCATCAGAAAATCCAACCTTTTCTTAATTCGCTCATTAGAATACGTAAAGCAATTTGTATTTTTCATCATAAATGTCTGGATCTCAGATTGGGTCCATCCAAAACTCTCAAATATTCGACATTTTGACAGAATACTCTCCTCACTGAACCCACATATCAAGTTAATGCCATACAGGAACACCGGAGAAGTTCGAGTGATTCCTAACTTGTCTTCAACCCTCATCGTTACATCCTCGAATACTTGTGGATTTCGCATATAATTTCCTGGTTTCCTAAGTAGGTGCTTCCTGATAAACTCAATGGGGATTCCATAACTACGCAACAAAGCAACATTAGGCAACAAATTCTTAACTGTAGTGCAAATTTGTCTCACCCCTAAATTCAAAAGAACTGTAATAACATAATCATCACAACCCATAACTTGCCTCAGAATCCGAAACGCCGGCAAAATAGAAGAATCCACCCCATATTTTAAAATTGAGGGATTTTTAGAAATAACCCGGATTAAATCAGACCCAGAAAAGCCTTGTTCTTTGAAAAAGTTGAATTTGGGGATCAAAGTTAACTCAGCATCAGAATTCAACAATCCAGGTTCCTTAGATACAATTTTTCTAAGATGGGTTTCATCAAAACCATGTATTTTGAATAAATTAACAACAGAAGTTGCATTATCAAGGAAATGAGAGTCATTAACCTTCTTGCGTTTAGGGAGCTTTGTGGAAGCGGAGAGAGCTTGTTTGTGAGAAAAACCCAGAGAATCAATTAAGTAATCTGCAAAACAATCATGTGTTGAAGTTGAAGTTGAAGTTGAAGATGATGTTGTTGATGTTGATGTTGATGTTGATGTTGAATAGAGTAGAAGACGTTGGAAGCCATGTATGAAATTGTATCTGCCAACAACAAATCTCAAGCTCTGCATTGCGATCTCTCACTAATTTGCTTAGAAGGTCATGTGACTCATGTCACAAAGCTTATAGGGTCTTGGAGTCTTGGGTTACTCATCCAAAACTTAATAATTCAACTCGTTTCTTGGAGACAAAACCCGTAAATCTTGACCTACGATCAAAATGTCCGGTACGAAATGACCAAAATATGAAACGATCCGTTATTTTAGGGTTCGAATAATCAAAGTCGTTTAATTTATTGGGTAAAGATAAATCAAGAATTCTAAATAAAATATTTTATTCTTTTTATATATTACGAAATACTTTGAAATAACTAATAAATAAATATTTGGGTTATCATTTCCCAATAAAAAATTAACTAAAATATCAATTTTATAAAACTTGTATATCATTTACTAATAAAAGATTATTAAAATAATGGGTTTTTTTTCTGAATTTTTCACTTTTCAAAGATGTGCCCCTGCGTTTCACGTAATCTTAATTGTACCCTTAACATTCAGCAGTCATTCCCAAGCGTGACTCAAATAGCAAGCTACGTTAATTTGGGCTGTTAACTGCCAACATGGCGAGCAAGACTGATGACATCGACTGCTTACATGACATTTATATATACTAGTTGTATGGCGCGCTCGCGCCATACCCCAAGATATTTATGTTGGCGTAGTTTGATTTCTTGAGCATAGCGAGGTCACAAAAGCCACTACTCACTATCGAAAACACGCAGTATAATTGAGACGATTTTTCCTCCTTACAACTGTTTATAAATAGGCTAAACGTAATGTTGGGGTCTTTAATCATTACCAAAATTTCATTTGGGTTAACAATATAGATCTTTTTTTTGTGAAAGCTTGAATCCACATTCATCAAGTTTGTACTGTCACGTAGCGGAGGTTCCTTTTTTTTAGCGATGTAATTTGAGTTTACTATTACATTTATCACGGTTGTACGAAAACAGAATGAAGGAACAATTGCTTAACTAAACAACTTCCGCTTAGAATGAAAGCTAAAATTTAGTAGCGGGGAGTAGATTTATCATCCATTCATCTCGTTTTGGCGGTAGTTTCACCTCTAACTATGCCAGCAACACTTCATCCATTTACATAGACAAACCTGGCAATGAGCAAAATAAACACTAATTTTCAAAGTTCGACCTTTTTCTATAAGATTGAAATAAACACTTCTTTGTTGAAAATTACTCCCTCAGTCCCGGTTAAATTGTTGTCCTTTCGTTTTGGCACAAAGACCAAGGAATGAGTGGGAGATCATTTGGGGTTCCGCTTATTGGATGACAAGTGGACAATATTCTCATTAGTTGATCAAATTACTCATTGAAAACCTTCCTAATATAGAAAGAACAAGAATTCACTGAGACAACCTAAAAATGAATTGGACAAATAATTGACCGGGACGGAGGGACTAATTACTCTGTTGCTTTATAGATCATCTTCCCAAATTGATTTTAGCATCAACCATCCCCATAATATTTCACCATCTACCACCTATGACCTACCTAGACTTGACAAGTGCAACAAATCTTACTTTTCAAATGTCATGCTTTGAGTGTGCCTAAAAATTTCACGCAAATTTATGAAACATCTCAAAGGTGAATATAGTTGGTACAAAATACCATTAAAACATCACAAATTCTCATTTAAGATGGGGGTATCCGTCTTAAGCTTAAGACGGATACCATATTCTCTCACAAAATACCCATCAAGGATGAGTGGAGAAGCACATGGGGGGTGCCCACCTTGTCCCCTCTACCCATTTCCTCTCACAAAATACCCGTCGCAAGATCCGACCCGTCACAAGCAAGACCTACTCTTAAAACATATCATGTGACTCATTTCACAAAAAAGAAAAGGCCACCGGAATGGCGGAATCCATTATGCACGACAAATATTCCACTGACAGGAATACGCAAGGAGCACTTATAACTCAGTAAATAAGATATAAGCTCAATTAGATTGATATTAGATGTACCATGCTCATATACAGCCGAATGTAGAGTCTTATTTGTTAGGAATTTCTAAGTGCCAAGTTTGAGGTCGCGCATAAAAGAGGAATTAGAATCTTCTCCATGTCTTTCTATCCATTTCTCCTCACACACCTATTTAATAATATATTTCTCTTTACACAATATTAACCTTTATTTATATTTATAAATCTATAATCGTTCGATGCAGGCATAATGCAATCTGAACCGTTAATAGGAACTTACCTCTCCATTTCTTCAAAAGAAATGGAGAGTATCTTTTCTATACAAAAGATGCCAATTGCAAAAAGAAGTGCAAGCAAAGACCAAACTCGGTAGCAATTATATGGGTAGAGAATTTCTTCAGAGCTGACTCCTAAGGAGTAAGAGAGCCACGACTAATTTTTCATACTAAATATAGAAAGGGAATAATAAAAATAAGATAAATTTTGAAGAAAAAAAGAGTGGAGGAAGTATGTTATTTTAATTTTAATTTTAAAACACTATAAATTCTTGGAAATACAACTTATGTGATAACACGAAATTAGGTAAATGAATACAAAAATATAAAGCATGTATATCCTTGATTAAATAAATAAATCTAATCTGTAACACAGGTTTGGCATATGAGGTGATAAAGACGGTCATTACAATTTAGACAAAACTCAAGCTAATTAAGTCGAGCAGCCAGATGAATTTTGATGTATTGGAAAACAATAGTTTGTGAAATACATTTAAGAAATTCTCTTGGAGAATGATGGGAGAAGGGTTTCAAACATTGTACCGATAAACGGTAGTCAAATAATGGGTTTACATCGTATCCATATAATATTCACCTCAAGCATCAAACTCCAATAAATTCTCCATTAGCGTTGATAAATTTGATGTTCCATCAAGCTTTATCCACTACTGATGATATAAATTGATTGAATCATCACGAATTTTGCTAAAAAATGAAAATCATAATAATTTAGTAATTTAGAAGGCAAAAGTTAAATGTATAAAATAGTAGAGGGAAAAGTCGAGTCAAGTTGCCTTTTTTTTTTTAGAAATACAAAGAGCAGGCATATAAAGTGAACGTGATAAACATCAGGTATGCTTTTAGGGTATGATAGTTACTATATGATGTTGCATATACAAATTTTTATTACTTTATTATACTCGCCTAAAGGCACATAAAATGTTTTTTTTTATTATAATGCAATTATGAAGATCGTCCCGTGCGGGCACGGATTCAAAGCTAGTTTCACATAATTGAAACGGCACAATCATTCCTCAATTCTAGGAGTGAATATACTGTAACTTACAAGGAAGCAAGTGTTACCGTTTACACAACTAAAAAGGCGTTTGAATAGCTAATAGTTAACTACCTTCAAATTCTTAAATAATAGCAAATAGTTCGTATCGTTTTTAGAAAATAAGGCGAATACATAGTTGAATGGACCATATATAACAACCAATATAGAAACACTCCGTAATTGTGTAAGTAGATATTCTTGTGAATGGTAAGATGTAAATAGTGTGAGTGCATTAGAACAAATCGCTCATCCTTATTCTCGTTCTCATTTTCTTTCTCTTCCTCTTCTTCATTTCCTTCAAGAGTTCCGATCTCTTCTCCTTTTATATGGTAGAACAGGTGGCAGGTTTTCAACATGACAAATGACTACTGCATCAAAATACCAACAAAGATCAGCAAACCATAGAAATACACTATTAGTTGTGCATTTCGGCACACCAGAGTTCAAAAGTCAATATTAGTCAATAACAAGCTCATTGTCATTTTAACATTCTTTAAAAACCAGAAAATAAACCCATCTAATTTACGTAAACAACTCTCAAACCCAAAGTTTCCAATTTGTAGTAAGAGCAAAATCCAGATCAATATAATGAAATTGTGCCACAAACTCACAAAGTAACAACGAAAATGAGTCTACAAGACTACAACAAGGAATTGGCAACACAAAAGAAGAGCTAACTAATTGTAGAAAGCAACATGACTACCTGAGATAAGCACCTAGAATCTTATTTTGAGCCTTTGATGGTGAGGCTCTGACATTTGTGTCATCTTGAGTTGTAATAAAATATGTATGTATCTCATAAGCATTTTCTATCCAACTTGTTTCATCTTTAGTTTTAATCACCATGTCAACCACTGATAGAACAACCAATATTCGGTAAAATCTCGTATCTCATTGTCACAGGCTAAAAAATTTAGGCTTATTTAATCTTTTTAAGTTTAATATGTGGTCTTTCAATTAGACCACTAAGTGGTTAGCTCTGCCTCTTACTGTAATATATAGTCTACTTCAAGTCTCCTACCATCCCAACCATTTATTTACCTTCTCTTTATCAAGGTTATTTTAACGAAATACTTGGTGCGGAGGGAGTAATAATCTCGGATAAGATAAGCAAAATACTAAATCACTACAATATATGCAAATAAAACAAAGCTGCACACCTTATGAGGCATATCTACCAGTAATCTCTCTATCTCGGATTGCGCCTCAAGATCTCTCATTAGCAGGGGAATAAAACTGCACAAAACGACTACGATAATCACGATTGTCGGGTTCAAAATATCAATTTAGCGGCTTACTCGAAGACTTTATATTACTCGGTGAGGTAAATAAAAATAGAAAATGAGTATACCACTTATGCATAATAAAAAGCTAGAGCACAAATCTAAGTTTTTCAGGCTTTTATGTTGTTCGCACAACTCCTTTTAATGGTACCCAGTTCTCTTTACCATTTTTTCCTCATTCTCCAGTAACATACTTTGTTATCTCAAGCCATCAATCCCAGGGTATAAGCATCTTCCTGATTCAAGGGGTCTCCTCCCAACATGCACTATAAGGGCATCTCTAACGAAAAAGCACAAACTAAGCCAAAGAAAAAACACTTTTCTTGATCATAGCGTCACAAAGTA
The DNA here is from genome assembly GCA_022085475.1 of Heliosperma pusillum. Lineage (NCBI taxonomy): Eukaryota > Viridiplantae > Streptophyta > Magnoliopsida > Caryophyllales > Caryophyllaceae > Heliosperma > Heliosperma pusillum. Next base: position 16,300 of record JAIUZE010062951.1, read on the forward strand.
CCACCGGCTAGCAAGCAGTTCATTCTTAAGGAACCTTGGTATACCGAGAATGGCAAAAAATTTAAAAAATATAGATAACACTTCAAATTAATGTACATGACTATGGAACTAATTAATCAATGAGATTACTATACCTCACGGGAAAGAAGAAGCGATGTCCAAACGCAAAATAGCATCATCCGATTCAACGCTGAATATCCCCAAATATCTGTACAAAGCAACCAAATATTAAATGTTTGAGTATAATTAACTTCATTATTTAGAATACTAAAATGATATAGCAAAAAAGGAAAACCCATAAAAACATAGTCAGGTACCTAGTAAAATAGTTCAAGATACAAGTCATAGCAAACCTCAAAGGTAGATAATGTTGTGTGATGAACTGGACACCGTATACCCCCTTTGAAAAAATAGGAGGTTTTCGCGGGTACAACACGTGATACATTTTTCTAAATTTGGATATTAAAGGTAGAAGAGAATCAATGACTACAAACAAACTAATTAAAAGAAAAACATAGCAACTGGGCAGAGATCAGAATCAATTCAAACAAACCATTTCTAACCAATATAAAGAAAACATAGTGACCAAAGACCACAGACAAATCACAGACATACCATTTATTACCATAGACAAACAAAGTGACGTTGAAAAGACCAAAAACATAGTGACTCTGTTGTTAGAATGGTGAAAAAATGGTTTGTTCCGTCCCTTTTATTGCTTTAAACATTCTCTTATACTCTATGTCGATCCCAATAGTTTTCCCAAACTAAAATGCAAATAGAAATACATCCGTGAGCAAACCTATGACCAAGGAAACTCCGTAATGACGTGTCTAAAGCGATTTACGACACGACAACAACCACTTATAACCTTTCTAACAAAGAAAACATGGAAAATTGAAATAATAAGCTACAATTTCAGCGTTAACCCAAAATTTGAGTTTAAAAAGAATGGAGAAGGCGGAGAATAAGCTACCTATTTAACAAGGTGGCCCTGAATCGGAAACAGTGAGAAAGGTGCGCGGTAGAGAGAACTCATAAATTCAGCAGGGAAGGTAAGGAATTGAGGGACTCTTAAATCCACGGAGAAGATCATCTCCTCCCTCATCCAAGGCTGCCACAAAAGGTCCGCCAAATTCAGCATTAAAATTCAACAGGCAGCGACAAAGATAAATACTTCCTCTGTTTCTTTATCGATCACACCTACATGCTGGTACATGTTTCTACTTGCGAGCCAAATTACATATCGTTCAACATAGTTTTACAAGATGACCAGATGGAAAATGGTGAATTAATTAAGTCACAAAAGTTAAAATTCAACAGGGCAGCGACATAGATGGAGAAATGGTGAATTAATTAAGTCCCAAAAAGTTGATTAGAAGAAAACACAAAACCAAAAAAATATAAAATCTATTAGTCGAAACAAACCTTGAATTGGAAAGTCCTAGATGCTGCACATGATTAAACCCGCACTAACCATCCTTTTCCAACACTGCTGCAATTGGAATAAGCGGTACAATCGGAATAAGCTCAGTGAAATAACCCAAATATAAATAAATAAATAAGAAAGAGGAAAGCTTTGAGAGAATGGGAAAGCAATAATAAGAAGAATAATTGTAACAGTAGAGGACTTTACAAACTTTTTAAAGGGGGTAGATTAACAATAATTGTAATAGCAGTATTAATATTAACAATATAATCAAAGCAATAATAAGAAGAATAAGTCTTGAAAGTAATTAATAACAAACCTAGAAAAACAATTAAAAAGATTTGTTCAGCGACGGAGATGGAGAAATGAAGCGCCATTTGTGGAGAAAAAATGGTGAAAAGATTCATGCATGGAATGAAATTTTCTCACGGACGGTTATAGTTCATTATTAGTTTTGTTGCCTATGTTGTTAATGGTCATTGCAGCTAGCAAGGACGATAACGGTTCTATAGAAGTACATTTCCGTGTGTATGCATATTATACAATTACGGAGTATTATCTAAATTGCGCAAGTTTGATGGTTACTTTTCTTTCATTTTAACATATACACAAGAATCGAAGTATAGTATATAGTAACATACAACACTATTTTCAAGAATCATCGGAGTGAACCAACACTCTAATTTCAAGAACGGCACTCGACAACAAATGCAAGGGGGTGTAGGTCAGAGAGGTTAGTATGTGAACTGAAGACACCTCGACATATCAGGAACCTTGATGGTGAGGGTATTTCGAGCAATTAAAAAGTTCAATATTGAAGTTGGTAGGGATTAATTTTTTTTAAATGATGCTTCATATCTCACCATTCACCATTCCATTGCTTTCAACCTTTGAAAACAATATCGAGTGTGATAGCAGGTAGTGAGAAGCTACACGGAGAAGCTACACTATCAAGGCAAAGAGGAGAAAGAGAGCACAAACCGAACAAATATTAAATAATCTGATAAAATAGCGAACATAATAAAAGAGGTCCAAAATCACACCCAGAACCCTCAAATATACATCACCATTTTGGTTGCAATCAAAGCAAAAATAACCAGATGTTAACGATCATCTTCGTCGCAATCTCAACAGTCGCTGCTATAGCCAACATCGCCACTTTGGAAAGTTTCTACCTCTTCTATCCTTCAACTACAACAATGAGTATCAACAATATCATAAGAATAAGAATAATAAATATAGGGATTTATCAAGAAAAATACTAAAACTGTCATAAACTACAAAAGCCAGCCACCTCAACCAACAATGATACATACACAACAAAATGAAAATGCTTAACAACATGTGATTCAATAATGATGACTAATATGATCTTACCTTCTAGTATGCCTTCTTAGCTCCTTCAATCACGCTCTTGCAGTGATACTGATCAAAGTCGTCTCACCTTCATAATTGACATTTAACAAATCAATACGGCCATTAGCGAGAAAGCACGGAACAGACAATCAGAAATCTAATCAAGATAGCAAACCATAGTTTCTAAAATAAGGACATTACAAAGACAACATAATACTCAATCATCATCTTTATCAACCTCTTGTTAAAATGTAAAGAAGGATAATTTCTCATTACAAAATAAAGAGAACAAAGAAGAGCTATCACATGGGTATCACAAGGAAACATCATCCATTATACACCTATAACATATACACAACTATAAACACTATAAAAATAACTGCAAAAATGGAATGGAAGTAATGTTGCCCTCTAGATAACTTGACAGAAAAACAGCACTGTAAAGCTACTTATTTGACATCAAATTGGATGAAACAAGCCACTTTTATGTGAACCAACCTGTAATACTATCTCTGAGCCACGACATGTACCCCATATAATCTCAGTCTAGTCTCATTTCGCTCACTACCTGCACAATATGTAGCACTTGAAGCCAATGCATCACCCTTACGTTTATTTTGCCCTTTCCTGTTCTTTTCTCTTTCCTGAACCAAGAACAAACACATTTTTAACCTTTCCCCTAACTCAAAAGGACCACTTCCCTTGTTACTTGATTCTCCAACCATACATAACCTCCACCTTTCTCCTTGCTTTCACTCTTACATTGGCACTGCGTTGTAGTTTTCATTGGGTACGTTTGTTGCGTTTGATTCGTAAACCTGGCTACATGCTTCTCTTCCCCCTTTCCGAGTTTTCACTCATACAAGAACCCGATATTTACAATAAAAAATATTACTAAAATGAATTTGAATCAAAGATGTACTTTGGTTCTAATTAAACTCATTGTCATTCAAAAACGTGACATAAAATTGGAAGATTGATCTACCAAAATAAATACTCAATATTTTTCGCATTTCCATATTTAAAAGCCGTGAAAATTGTTATCTGTGAGAAAATGTTTGTCAGAGTCGACACAAGTCGTCTACCAAGGTCAAATGAAGGAGTAGGTAATCAGGAAACTGCACAAATGAAAGACTATTCAACAATTGGGCAGTGAATTAGTTGTGCATAATCCCATGGTGAGTTGAGTCCATTTCAATGTATAGCCTTTATGCTTACCTACACGCAGAAAAAGAAAATCCAAGAAGAAATGGAACTCCAAGACGTCTACTTTACTGCATAAGTGAGCTCCTTAAGTTATAATCATCGACTGAAAAACCTTATAACTAAAAATAGTATGTATTGAGCTTACGTCCCCTTACACCTCAAGAAAATTGAACTAACATCCCCTTACACCTCAAAAAATTTGAACTTACGTCCCCTTGCACCGTATAACTAAAACTCATCAGGAATATAGCCCTAACCCATCACTCATCCAGAAGCAAAAGACAATGAGATAAATTATAAACTACACTCCCAAAGCAACAAAAATAATTCTTAGCACTACATTTCGACGAAGCTCAATCCTAACAAACAACTTCTTTAGAACTACTCTACCCAAATCCTAGAAGCTAGCAACCTCTACCAACAATGATTCATGAACAACAACAATTTCATAGTGTCCCAACATCTAAACCATCAATGCACAGGCCTAAAATTAATCCACAAAATTAACAGTTCAAAGCATCCATAGAGATAATACCCTCTCAAAATAAATAGATCCACATAACCGCTTATCGACCTAAGCCACCTCTTGACAAATATGGGTTGTGTAAAAACTATTTGGCCCAAATCCCCTAAGGTGAGACCTTCTACCATGCAAAATTCCTAAACAAAAACAATTTCAATGCTTCTCATAGTGCAAACACCTATATAAACTTAAACATTCACATGAGCAACCGCGATCATTGTCAACCACCAAACATTATTAACACAGTGGCAAAGTAAGTTAAACAAAATATGGAGAACAGAGCACCTTGCCAACTTTGTGCAATCCTGAAGTTGTGAAGGGATTATTGGTACTCTGCAAAAAGACGAAGCCAGACACTAAGACTCAAACAACCTCATAACAAAATAATAAAAAATAGATTAGAAGGAAAAAATATAGGTAAACTTCTAAGATGCAACATTGAAAATGCAGCAAATAAAATGCCTCATGGGGACGTTTTTTCAGAATTGTAAATAAAATGGGGGCATTTTAAGGAGCAGGATTACATGTGTAGAAGAATTAAACAACTACTCGTGTGGTTTTACCTTGCTAATTTTATATCGACTACCTCCAAGGACAAGTGACTTGGTCATTGGTTTTCCATTACAAGGGGGACTTACCTCACCTTACCCTTTCGAGTTTTCCACCTCTCCCCTCCCCAATATAAGATGGAAAAGAAAATGACATGAATGTCTCACTGTGTTTCTATTTTTATCCAAAAGACTACTATCCGATTTCCTAAAATAAAACCATTTCACAAGCAAGCCATAAGGCTGCCTATACTAATACTAATACTATGAGTAATGCAAAGCAAAAATTGACCAACAACAAGAACAAAATGATTATAAAAATATATAATTTCATTTAAAAGAATTTATTAAAGATACCTAACAAATACATCCTTCCAATTGTATCAAGGTTCTTTCTTGGTACTCTGGTTAGGTCCATCGAGACGAGGCCATCTGCATAAAAAATATGCAACTAAGATAATAATAGTATTACGAGAGTAATACCTAACACACGAAAAACAATATGAGGACCAGCAGCAAGCAAAGCCCGATAAGAGTAGTCACCACTATCCAATACATGGGTATGTGGTATACATCTCTCTAATTTAATCCGCAATGTGAACACATCCAATAATCCATTTAGTTGAAACAAGAATCACGCAATACATCATAATCCCACAAAGTAAGACTCTATCAAGTACATAAATCCCTCCTAAGTACTGATTATGATCATTCTACCATATAAGCACGTCAACTAAACTAAAGCAAGAGACCTGAAAAAAGCAGATAAATCTATCGGATGGAATCTTAAAAATACTCATCAATCAGTTAAAAACTCGAATTTATTAAAAAAAACATGATTACCTATTTCACACTATTAAGCAAGATTACAACTTTTTACGAAAAAAATATGAGAAGTTTTACCTCTCCTAATCCGAGAACATAAGATGCAAGAACCTGGAATAATTAGAGAGCAAAAGAGTTACTAATTCTGCAATAATTGCCTTTGGTATTTCATGGATTAAGATCGGACACTAATAGAAAACCCTAGATGAGTCCTACACTTTGGTAAAGAAGACCAAGCCTTAATACAAAACCTAAGATCGGTCATATTATACTGTTCATAGTCGTCACTCTCATTCATTATCCAATTGTTAAGGATTGCAATCAAACAAGATAAACAAAACCAAATACCAAACAATAATCCCATGAAACTCCATACCTAAATTAAAAAGATGAACATAAAACATGATAAATAGAACCCAATATCAAACAATGTAACAAACCCATTACTAAAATTGAAAAAAATACCTTTCGATTCCGCTTTGAATTCCGCCTTGAGTTCATGGGTGACATTAGGAGGCAGGTTTTGCTAAGGTGTGAGTGTGGAAAGAGATGAGAAAGGAAAGAAACCAAAGGAAAAAGGAGATGTTGTCAATAATTGAGGGTAAGAGACAGTGTATGGTATGAATGAGCAAGGAATAAGGGAGTTGGGTGGGTTGAGTTGGAAACAAAGAAACAAAAAACAAGTTTAATGGGCTCTTGAATGTTGAATAGTAATACGCAACAAAAAAGAGACTCAACAAAGGGAAAAGCCCAGCAAAAACAGGGCCCAACAGTGGGGGATGTGCACTGTTCATTATGAATAGTAATACTCCCTTGCACACATTTTAAAAAGGTGTCAAGAATTTTAAAAAGGTGTCAAGATTATTATTATTATTAATTAATTAACTAGTTGTTGTACGGCGCGCTTCGTGCACCGTACCCCAAGATATTTCAATTGTTTTATTTTACGCTTGTGTTGTTGTGCGTCTATTATCTTGCGAGCGAACTATTGCAATGTACTTGGAGCAAAACTTGGACGTTCTTCACTGATCTTTTCATTAATACACAATGTATATGATTTACCGGATCTTCCTTGCAATGTACTTTGGAGTTGGAGTAAAATTTGGATGTTCTTCACTTTTTTCGTCAATACATGTACATGATTGACCACTAACCAGAAGGTGTAACGAGCATCTAACTCGATTATATTTTTCTTGTGGTGCTCATAGATAATTACTACTGCCAATTGTAAATAATTGAAGTATAGTAAATCAGGTTAGTTTGCTAAAGTGATAAAAACTCATCAATAGACAAGTAAAACAACGGAGTATTCATACATCCAGGAGCCACGGCCCATGAAAAGTGAAAACACGCATAAAAGAAATACAGTGAAATATAAACGCATATGCGCCGTCTTCAATGAGAATTTGTGATGTACAAGATATCTTCTTATAGGGAACAACACATACAACAAATCACAAAAGCAAGCTGCAACATCATAAGTAACTAAATGTAGAACTTTTTCCAACCGCAAAAACCATACATCCTAAATTGGTATTCCATAACGAATTTAGAACTACAAAGTAAAGCTTAACAAAATAAAGGAGTATATATATTGTTATAAAACGAGGTTTTTGTCAACATAAAAGACAACATATTGTAGGTCGACTTTGGCATTCAAAATACAAAAATAAAAGCAGTCGGCTCATAAAGAATTTCTCTCCATACAATTTGTTGCCAATTTGGTATCATGTCTTGTGACCTGTACAACTAGTGGAGATTTTACCATTTACCAACTGCTACTCATCCTAGGACAATATTATCCGATATCCCTATGGATTTCGATAACAAATGTAGATGCATTGCTCAGACAGAATTTGGTCAAAATGGCTTTTTTCTTGTACAGTAAACAAAGTCACGGGGGGTACATCCTAATTATTGGATTACCAGGTCGAGTAATCTAAAAACTGTGACCCTTAAGGCCTTAAATGACGAGAAGGTTGGCAAAGCAAGCTCGTGACCATTTCATGCTCCACAAACACCAAAATTGTTTCAACTCCTAGAAATGATCGACATCATATTCAAAGTATCTGCTACATGCCCTAGTTCCTTGGCCCGTTCTTAGAAAAAGGTAGCGAAATAAAAGGTACAGAAAAACTACGGAGCAATAAGCACCAACGTTAGACAATAGCAGCATAATATGAATGTTACACATGCTAAGGAATGTTTTTAGCTAAAATGTTACATAAACTACTCACTAATCAATAGTCACTACTGCAAGCCTTATGCTAATTGACCATAAGTAGAAACAAAAAAAGACAAGTGCACCATAGTTACATATTCAGCAATGAATTGTACCTTTAGTACCAAATTACGATTCCAAGCTGGAAGTTTGTGTTTAGCATGCGAAATAAGGCAAGTATTTAGTTTTATTGTTGGATCAAAGATAGGTGCACTTTTCTCAGGGTTAGCATCTTGCAAGTTGGAACCACAAGCATTGCCGTAAAAAAGTTGTTTCATGAAGTAATGACTGCACTGTCTGAGGTCAGCATCTTCAAACTACAACCGGTGTAGTTGGCATAAACTCCATGAACTTCCTTAAACGGTAGAACAAACCTCTTCAAGAAGGAAGGCTCGGACAATTTAATGGCTGTATAGAAAGAAACTTTCTCGTTCAATAAACCCTTCTCCTTCAAAATCAACAATATCTTATGTCTAGGCAGTATTCTTTTCTCCAGACTGCAAGTAAAGAAGCAGGACCGAGATGTCAAATAAGCAGGCTCGAGTTGCAGGTCGGTCATCAGAAAATCCAACCTTTTCTTAATTCGCTCATTAGAATACATAAAGCAAGTTGCATTTTTCATCATAAATGTCTGGATCTCAGATTGGGTCCATCCAAAACTCTTAAAAATTCGACATTTTGACAGAAGATTCTCCTCACTGAATCCACATATCAATTCAATCCCATACAGGAACGCCATAGAATCTCGAGTGATTCCTAATTTCTCTTCGACCCTCATCGTTACATCCTTAAATACTCGTGGATTGTGGATATAACTTCCAGGTTTCGTAAGTAGGTGTTTTCTGATTAACTCAATGGGGATTCCATAACTACGCAACAAAGCAACATTAGGCAACAAATTCTTAACTGAAGTGAAAATGTATCTCGCCCCTGGTTTCGAAAAAACTGTGATAACATAGCTATGACAACCCATAACTTGCCTCAAAATCCGAAACGCCTGCAAAATACAAGAATCCACCCCATATCTTAAAATAGTGGGATTTGTAGAAATAACCCGGATTAAATCAGACCCAGAAAAGCCTTGTTCTTGGAGAAAATTGAATTTGGGGGTTAAAGTTAACTCGGCATCAGAATTCAACAATCGAGGGTACTTAGACACAATATTTCTGAGATGGGTTTCATGAAAACCATGTTTTTTGAATAAATTAACAACAGAAGTTGCATTATCAAGGAAATGAGAGTCATTAACCTTCTTGCGTTTAAAGCGCTTTGTGGAAACGGAGAGAGCTTGTTTATGAGAGAAACCCAGAGAATCAACCAAGTAATCTGCAAAACAATCATGTGTTGAAGTTGAAGATGATGTTGTTGATGTTGATGTTGATGTTGATGTTGATGTTGAATAGAGTAGAAGACGTTGGAAGCCATGGATGAAATTGTATCTGCCAACAACAAATCTCAACCTATGCATTTCGATCTCTCAATTTTGTAAAATCAAGTTAAGCGGCTATGACTATGAGTAGTGCTCGCAATGGGCCGTGTCGTGCCGTGCTTCAGGCCGGCCCGTCGTGTCTGGCGTGGAAGTGGCCCGGCCCAGACCCGGTTTTTCGTGTCTTCGGGCTATGCCGTGTCAGGCCCGAAATCGTAAATCTTGTCCGCGGTCCTCACCTGGCCCGACCAAAATTCGGGTCGAGTCGTGCCATGCCCGATTGGCCCGTTTTTGTATTTTTTTTTTCGCATGGGGTATTAATAAATGATTAAAAAAATAAGATTTTTTATATAATAAGTTTATATAAAAAAAATTACATTTAAAAGTGGTAAATCGGGTCGTGCCGTGTCGGGCCATGCTCGGGCCATTTTTCGTGCCTAACCGTGCTGGACTTCTCATGTTTGTGTCGTGCCGGGGTAAAAGCCCGCCTTTTTTCTTTTCCTTGTGTCGCGGCCCGCCTTAGGCACGCTCGGGCAGGCCCGGTTTCAACTCCGTGTCATGCCGGAACCAGCTCGGATCCGTGACGCCCGCTGGGCCCAAGCTCGATTTACGAGGACTACCTATGAGTCTATGAGACTATGACTATGAGACACGCAATTTAAAGGTCGTTTTTTCTAGCTTGTGCCAAATTGTCCCCAAATATTTACCAACGGCTCCCGACATGTGGGAATAAAGACAAAAATTTTATTATTTCTAAGGTACAAGTGGGGTGATTTGGTACGTATTTAACCCATCTTAAGCTCAAGACGGATATTGTCCGTCTTAAATGAGAATTTATCATTACTTTTAAGACGAGTAGATTAGCCGTATACCGTATACGTTTATCTTAATATGCAATTGAGTCCATTTACCTATTTCAGTCAAAAGTCAACTTTATTTGCGAATTTTTTTGACATGGTACGGAAAACATAAACATATTAATTTAATTAAGAGAAACAATTAAAAAACCAAAGGTTTTACGCGCTAAAAACATAAGACCTTTTTTATTTTTTCATTGCTTTCTTAATCACAAATTCTCATTTAAGACGGGTATTATTCATTTTAAGATTAAAATGGGTTAAATACCTATCAAATCATCTTACTTATCGCCTAAAAATATGTCTTTATTATTATCATGTGTTAATATTCGCCTCTTTTAAACTTAAGATGGATAGTTTCTTACTACTCTACCTAGTGAGTAGTGACCCACTTGCCAGCTTTCCTTAACTTTCTCCACTGTGAGTTATCAACTTGCTCTTACAACTCCTACCTTTGTCCGTATAAAACTCACACATCTCCATTGTTCCACCAGCAACTCGCATTGAAGACGGGTATGTCCGTGTTAAAAAAAACGGGTGGGGTTATTGTCTTTCACAAAGAAGTAGGGGGAGGGCAACATCAATTCTCATTTAAGACGAAGCGACCAGTCTTAAGTTTAAGACAGGTCGCCCCGTCTTAAATGCCTCCCTCAAAATTCCTCCCCTCCCTTTCCTGCCGAATCCTTCTATCCAAAGGACTTACTCCGGCTAGCATTCAATACAACTATGCCCTAGCCAAGTACACAAGCGCAAATGACACCGTTTTCAAATAGCACAAACTTAGAATAAATATAATTGCCATTGACGGATCCTTGCCGCCATAAACGAAGATACACATGCAAATTCATCGCACAGTTGGTGTTCTAAGGGGTTTACAGTTGGTGTTCTAAGGAAAAAAAATGAGAGAAGGAAATTTATTGCCGGCTTCAAAAACACAAATGTCAATTTCGTGTTATTCTATACACTTGCTATTTATCACTGACTTGTCATGTACTTCACGGTCTCAATGGTAGAATGAACTTCTCCAACTCAAACGCTTCTGTAGCTGCAAAAGAAGTAGAATGAAACAGAAAAACCAGCCAAAACGAAGAATAAATAAGCCGGAATGAGAAGAGATAAAGCTCGAGAAGACTGACAACCTGAATACGAAAAAGTTCTCTATATAACTTGGGATCATGTCTTGTGACATATACAGCCAGCTGAGACATTCCAACTCCTACTCATCCTATACCAATATTATCCGATATCCCTATTGATTTTCAGATCAAAATTTTGTGTGCACTTTTTGCTCAAGCAGATTTTGGTTATAAATGGATTATTACCCATGCATTAGACATTCTATACTAAACTAACTTGCAGGTTGCATTTCAATTATCAATCTACCAGATAAAGTAATCTAAAACACCATGTGACATTGTGAACCTTGACACCTTTAACATGGGTACGGTTCATAACATGATCTGGTTCCTTAACTCGTTCTTACTTAGAATAAGGAAACTAATGAGAGAGTGGGAAAAAAAATCTACAGAGTACCAAGGAGCGGCATTAGAAAGTAAAGATATATTTTGAATTCATAAGACTAAGCAGGAACATCATCATATCAGTTAATGTGCCTATTTCCTGAATCTTGAATCTTGCTATCTAAATGCTAATGAATATCAATACATATATATTACCTCCTGCAACATACCGCAACAACATTACTTCCAACACCTCGAGGGCTCCTATAAATGGCGAGGTCATATGGGCCTGATGTTCACAGGATCCCTGGTAGTAACAATATCTAGAGGTGGTTTCCACACGACCCATAATTAAATGTGGAGAGAATTGCATCGAATGATCGTTTTTTCACGACAAAAAGAATCAAAAGCATCGCAAGGTCTCATTTTGCTTAAATCTTCATAATACATATCAGAGAATAGTGTAATAATATACCATTCCAAAAGGAACAAGGCAAAATAATTCTTGAGTTTTTATCAATACAACCGCAAAGTATGGAAATACAAAGACAAATGAGATAGAGTTACTGTCCTACACCTATCAATTGATGTTGTATACTCTTCCTAGGGTTGAGTCACTAAAAAGAACCAATTGCTTCAATAATACAATACCAAGATCAACAACAATACCCGAATGCCTCAAGGGATCCGGCAGTTGTTTCAATAGTAACTAGCAAAATTTCTCTACTGTTTTTAGCGTCAATATCTCCGGACTACAACCCGTGTGCTTGGCATAAACCTCATGGACTTCCTTAAATGGTAGCACAAACTTGTTCAAGAATTGTGACTCCGACATGCAAATAGCGCTATAAAAAGAGGGAATATTTGCCGTTAACTGTTTATCTTTCAACATTTGCAAAACTTTGTGTCTAGGCATTACTCTCTTTTCTAGGCTGCAAGTTAACAATGCAGAATGGGATGTCAAGTAAGCTGGTCCGAGTTGTAACTCATTCATCAGAAATTCCAACTTCTTCTTCATTTTTTCACACGACAACATGAAGCAACAAGTATTCTTCACTAAAACAGCCGCGATATCAGCCTGGTCCCACCCAAAGCTCTTAAACAATCGACATTTAGACTCGATAGCCGCCTCAGTATACCCCGACAACAAATGAATACCATACATGTACCTCGGAGAGTCCCGAGTAAATCCCAACTTATTCTCAACCTTATTGACTATATCCTCAAAAGCTTCGGGGTTTTTCAACAGGGTTCCTGGTTGCCACAACAAATGTTTTCGAATCACCTCAATCGGAATCCCTCTTTTCCTCAACAAATCGACATTGGGCAACAGATTCTTAAATACATATCCAAATTCAGGCCAATGCAACTTAGTAATAACAGAAATAACATCAAAATCAGTAACCATAATCTCCCTTAAAGCTTGAATTGCAGGCAAAATACAAGACTCCAAACCCGCATGAAGAATACCCGGAAACACCAAAACAACCCGAATAATTTCAGTGCCAGAAAAGCCCTGATCTTGGAGAAGCTTGAATTTGGGCATTAGGGTTTTGTCAACTTTAGCACATAAAAGCCTAGGATACAAAGTAATGGACTTTTTAATATGGGTATCATCAAAACCATGTTGTTTAAAGAAATTAATAACAGAAATTGCATTTTCAGAGAATTTGAAGTCATTCACCTTTTGGGTTGGGAATTTACTGCAAGTAAAGAGAGCTTCTTTGTGAGAAAATCCCAGTGAATTAACCAAGTAATTTGATAATGAAGTAGTTGTTACTTCTGTTGATTTTGATGATGTTGCAGTTGAAGAAAGTAATAGATGCTGCAAATTCTGGGTAAAATGGAAGCCATGAAAAATGTATTTGCGCCGGAAACTCAACATATCTTCTTTGTAGAAGTCCTCCAAGTGAACAAAGCAGCGCCAACTTGTTTACAGGAGCCGATGGGAGAGAGGGTAACAGGTTTAGTCAGGTTCGGTTTAGGTCCCGTTATTAGAAGCGCTTATTTTTGGGTGTATCGCTCTCCTTCAAAAGATTAGGGATGGCAATTAATACCTATAGCGAAATTACTTTTTCACATACGGATTTTACTCTTTTACCTTCATTTTTTCATAACGTTTCCATAGCATACCCTTCTTCTAAACATAATCCCTCTTTTTCCTAAACCAAATTATCAAATTAACTTATAAACACATCTAGCCTAAACTCGAATCTAATAAACTTGAATGTTGAATTATAATTTTCCAATTAGTCAAGTACGAGTAATTTTCTTTAGCAATTATTACTTTTTTTTTTTAAATTATTAGATTTATGCTTAAAAAATATTGTTAATTAGGGTTTGATTAAGCATTAGAAATAAAACAATTTGATTAGTCAATTGATGGTGTCATGAACTTAATCCACCAATTGTCACTTAATGTCAAAGTATAAATCCACAATTCTACAGCAATACACTACTACGCCGCATATTAAAAGTTGAATCAATTATTTATCCGCTTTGATTTTTCACCACCGCATGCTACAGATGCATCAGTGTTGATGATCGTCGTACGTCGATGTTTGTAGTGTTGTTGTTGTTTGTTTTGTTCAAATTTTTTTAATGTTAATTAGTGTGGGGATGGGAGATGCTAACTATAGTAGCCGGAGGTCGGCCGGAGCAACGTCGTCGTCGGCGACTAGACTGACAAAAGCAGTTTAACGGAGGTGGTTTCGGTGGTGAAGGTAGATGAGAAAAGAGAGAAAAAAAATCAATTGGGTGATAAAGATAGGAAAGGTGACAAGGGTATAATTGTAAAAGACGTATGTGAATGAGTAAAATCCGTATGTGAAAAAGCACGTCCCATGTATAAAATCATTGTAATGTCTATTTTCTTACCATAAATAAGATACGGGATAAATTCAGGTGCGATCCAGATTCACAAGATATGGATCTGAGAGTTTCAAACCCTGTGGATATGAATTGGATCTAGATCCCTATATGAAACGCAGTTGCTAAATCCAACACTCTATTTTACTTAATCCAACACATTTTACGTGTTTTTTCCAAGACTACCCTTAAGAAAGTAAAAAAAAAAAAACTCTCCTAATTCTCCCAGACATCCCCTTCCTACCCACAACCCCAAGTCCCCAATCACCATCTACTAGCATCGGCCGCCTACCCTCAGCGACGACCGCCTATTCTCGGTGCTGGCCGCCTACCGTCGGCGCTTTTTCACACCTTCATCGTTGTCAACACTATCGCCCAATCCCCGCCGTCGATCCAATATTTTCGTTGCGAAAGTTGGTCGAAAGATGAGGCAACAAATGGTGAGGGTGGTCGGCACGGTTATTGGGGCGGTGATAGGTTGTCGGCGCGGATATTGGGTCCGGTGAGGGGGTCGACGGTGGCAGGAGCGGAGGGGTTGCTGTTGGCTGAGTTGATTTATTTGTTTGTTTTTCTTTTTTTGATTTCTGCTTTGGTGAGATTGGGAAATTAGGGTGGAAATGGGAGGGGTAAACTCGGAATAAGACGAAAAAGTGTGCATGATTGAGTAAAATTGTGTGCGGGATTTAACATATCCCATATGAAATTAGGATATGGATCTGGATCACATAGAATCCTATCTATTGTCATTCCAAGGTAGGACAAGTTTTTTGTCTTTTCTCTAGGCATTCCGCTTTTTGTCACATCTATTTATTTACGGGAGTTGTTAAATCCCGCACACTATTATACTTAATCCTACACAAAATTACCTTTCATTCCAGTTTTGCCCCTCCCATTACACTATACCAAAAAATGAAAAGTAAGCCTAATTAACTTCAATGTTCAATCCTCACTGCCTCACCCTACTATTTCTCTCTCTTCTCCCTACCGACTCCCCACCTCTGCCGCCTCAAACGACGTCGGTTGTTGCACACGCAACACCTCAAATTAGTTTCAAAATCACACAATTGTAGATATAAAAAGTTAGATGTAAGAAATAACAAACTAGATCACTAACTCAATTGCATTTCAATATAATTAAGCCAGGAAATTAAGCTAAACACACATTAAAATTAAAATTAAAATTAAAATCAAAATCACCCATATTACAAAAACAGGCGGAAAAGAGTACTAGTAGTCCGGTCAAACAATGAGACACCTCTCAAAATCGACGCTGTTAACGTGACAACATCGTCCATCGCATCACCGAAGGTGCGACATCGCCGTTCGAGGTTTGGAGAAGACGACGTCGTATTTGTTGTTTCGACAATGAGATGTGGGTGTTGAAGAGTGACGATAGATAGGCCACCGGAGAGGTGATTGACATAAGTATTGCCGCCCGGTCGGTGGTCAGCAACGGCGTTTGAGGCGGCGAAGGACTGGAAGGGGTATGAGTTAAGAGAAACGGCAGGGAATTGCTTGGAGTTAGGTTTGATTTTCTTTATTGGGTATGTGAAATGAGAGGGACAAAATTGGAATAAGTCGGTAATTTGTGTAGGATTGAGTAAAATGATGTGCGGGATTTAACAATTGCGTATGATCCGTTTGTTTATTAAGACATGTATTTAAAAAGTCTTAGGCAAGTATTTGTGTTTTGCGTGAAAAGGCAAACATGTCATTTAGTTCTTGTTTAGGTTAGGTTAAATCAAAATCTGATTAATGTCTGTTATTGGTTTAATCTTAGTTTTGATGTAGCAACTAAGAACATGACTCTCGGAGTTTTATTAGATATATTTTATTTTGACATCATATTAAAAATATATAATAACCCTAATTTTCGGCTTTCTTTGGGTGTGTTCCAAGTCCATCATGGTTGTATACTTGAATACAGTTTTACCGTCTCCATTTATTGACTTTGGATTAAAGTATCCTTCAAGAAGAATAAAAGAAGAAGATAAACAAATGATTGGGCGGAGGAGATTTTGTCAAACTCTCACTACAGCACCTAAATGTCATGTCATGTCGAGTGCTAGATCTGATCATTTTGATCAATCTTACAAGGTGTAAATACAAACAATATATCCTACAGCTTCAGCAATTGTCTAAACAAGCTTTGCCTTCAATCTAATGTCCATAAGAGAAAACAAAATGGACATTACAGCAATGAAAAAATGCTAAAACTAAAAAGGTACTGCTACATACTCCGTATAATATAACAACACAAGGAGAGAGAGATTTGTTTCACTGGGGATCACCCTGCTGTTTATTAGCATTTTCAGATTCACAGTTCCCGTCACTCGGCTTCGCTTGTTCAGCGGAGGCTTGACTTACAGGATCTTCCCCTTCAATCTCTCCGGCCACTTGTTCGGGCGGCTGAGCTTCCGAGCTAGCCTGCTCCTTCGTGGTCAAGCCATTGAGGCCATTCTCCTTCATATATGTATCCAAAGGGACACCTGCTAACTGAAGAACATTTGTAAAACTCGCCTCACCATTCCCTATCTTCAAGTCTTGTTCACGATCTGGACGAAAGTTCAGGTCGAGCCCAGAAGCATTGTCCCCTAACCCACTGGTTAAATCTTGACCTTCATCACCAGTCTGAGCAAGTTCAGTCTGCAAGGAATCGTTCTCGAGATGTAATTTGTGATTTTCAATGCTAAGTTTATCGTCTCCGCCACTAAAATGCAGCTTCTGGTGGCTTTTAAGGACCATTTCGGCTTCCTGATCGGATTGCCGCTTCTTTTTCCTCATCATTAGGGTTTTAAAACGTCGTTTGACGGTCATGCAGACAGTGCATGTGCAGGTTGACTTGTGCTTGCCCTTGCCACTAGGTGGTTGAATACAAACAATGCATGAACAGCCAGGTCGGTGCCTGGGATGCTTGGTGGTGGTTGCAATGGCTGAAGTCCCAGGTTCATTTGGGTTATCTCCCAAGACGGCTGCATTAGCTAGAGCACTCAGCCCAGAGGATTCCTGTTCCTGAATGACTCTATTAACCATTGTCGCTTTTTTCTTCTTAGAATCTAAGAAGCGGCCCAAAAGGAACGGAAGAAAATGTCAGACAGAAAATACATCATGACAATTTATAAAATTGGTTCTAAATAATCAATGCCATTTCAGATTATTAGATTAGTATAAAATAGCCCATGGTTTAAAACTTCGGTTTGAAAGTTGATCTCAAAGTCCGCGGTCACCGCATCTGATCTCAGCCATTTCATCATAAATGGGGCCAACAGTACCTCATTTGCGGTTGTGGTAAGCTAGATAGCACCAAAACGGACACGGACAGGACACGGACACGGACACGTGATACGGCATCTCGTGAAATTTAGGACACGGAACACGTTATTTAAATTTAATAAAATATATATTTTGTAGTTATAAATAACGTACGATTTTATTTTTGTATTAGTATTTGATATAAATGTAAATAATAAAAGGTAAAAATTGATTTTGACAATAATTCATTCTCATTTCCCTCCCAAACTCATCTTCTAATCAATCTCTTTTAGTCTTTCGACCTCTCATTCCTTGTTTATAGGTGTCCGTGTGTCCGACACGGGACGGCTGGTTAGGAGGAGTGTCCGTGCTACCTAGGTGGAAAGTGCTAACTATCAGAACATTAAAACTCGTCATTATGGATATCCCTGTTTGTAAAAAGTAAATCTGAATAAACAACAGTCAACACTAGTAATCAATTTGATGCTTAATGGTGAGGGACAAAGGCAGGGGAGCAAAACCAAATACAGGAGTAGTATTGATTTCACTCCAATCCGGTACAAAGAAAACCTGTCTGTGACTAGATCCTTCATCCTAAGGAGGCTCCCAAAAAAGATATAAAAGAAAAAGGATGAGAAATAGCGGTGGTAAAATTAAGAGTTCCTTTTACTTGGATGGGCAGTTAGGCGGGAGGATGGGGAGAGCGTTTGTGACCAGTTATGTATTATTTCAGTCTTGCACAGGACACCATTATCATGTCGGGAATGCTCGATCTTTACCATTGTGGCACATAACAAATCAACAATATAGAAAAAAGACCTTTCATATACAGAATTACAGATAGGAAAGACCCAAAAAAAGGTTCATACAGCTTGAGCTCAGAGGCTCAGATTGCCTCAAATCTCAATTTATGGAATTTTCAGCACCTAATAAAACAAAAATGGGCACAACTCAAAACAACTAACAATCAGGCAATCTGCTCAGCTCGTTATAAACAGAAGTGATCAGATAAATCAAGCAAATTGAATTCAAAACAAGTAAAAGACTCATTCGCATCACAATATTCACGGAAGCAATGAAATACTTATTGTAAGTGTAACATACCCTTGCCATGATTCGAAAAATTTTCAAGCTCCCTTGGGCTTAATTCATCTGGAGCAGAACAGAAACACCTATAATCACAACCATATATAAATGTATCACTTGAGGATCATTAATATCAACAGAAGTGAAAATGGCCACATGTGCGTGTTAATAGAGCTAGGAAGGATTTAGAAACCTGGTCGGATCCCAAGCATTATCTGCACACGTCCACTTAGGAGGGAGTAAAAAATCTGCAGGTAGCCTTCGCCACTTAGAGCAGCTGTCACACTGAGCCCATTGATCTATCACACTAAAATAGACGGTATTTCAGGGCAATGTCAAATTTAAAATTTAAAATATGTACTAATAATCAATGCAATATAGCAATATGGCACTGAATGGGTAAATTCACTCAGCAAGCACACAAGCAAGAGGGGGAAGAATGTGGCTACTGCAGTTACCATTAGGATAAAAACAAATATTACTCCCATCCCGCCCAACTTTATATTGTCCCATTCTGACTTTGATGGTCAACTTTAACCGTCAAAATAATGTCCAGGTACAATACGGATGGCAATGGATCTTAGATCATCTCCAGATCCAACGAGAGATGGATTTGGATCTCAATGTTTGAATCTGGATACATTGGTGTAGGGTCAGATCTGGATCCTTTTATTGAGATCTGGATCCTACCCTCATATCCTTTTTTATTTTTATAATCTGTTAATATTAAAATTAAGGTTAATGAATAGCAAAAATATCGCCTAAATCATTCTCATTTTTCATAATGATCTAAATTCACAGGATATGAAAAAAGAAAGTTTGTAAGTTTTATTTATCAAAAGAACTATTTTCATAGGGTACAACTCTTTCATATATGCATTTTTACTCTTTCATATACGACATTACCAATTTTACTCCTCGTTTACAACCTAGAATATCTTTATTATTTCAGTCCATCAGTGACACACTACTAGTTAAAGCATGCATAAAAGCCAACATGTCAGACGAAAAACTGCTGTACTTTTACGTCTTCACCACACACACAAAAAAAAAGGTTGACATTTAAAAATTGGCTCCATGCACCAGGTGTAACAAACTATTTCAGTTAGCAAACGAGTTTCTTCACGTTCAGATACGGGAAATAAATTCTAGTCTTTATGAATCGAAGAGAGGAACAATTTACCCAGATGAATGAGCTGCGAAGACACTAGGCTTCCCAAAAACAGGAGGTTCCTATACAACAAACGAGATGCAGCATATATAAGTGCATAACTAAAAGAAGATTGAAACACGCAAAAAAGGATTAAAAAGAGATTAAGAGCAGTTGATTCAAGAAGTCAAATTACATATATGAGCAAAGCTGTGAAGCAAAATGAATTTTGGCTACTGCCACTGAACCTTGGGCTTCAGCACGCCCGAGGCACGCTTTTTTAAACTAAAATTGAAGCACACCCATTACGATATAACAGAGCAGGTTTTCATGATGGGAGAAACAGGGCAAAAAGATGTTTGCTATGTTTGGAAAGAAAGGCAAATATTTGTTCAGCATAGGGGTGTAGACATAAGAGAAAACAAGTACTATCTTGAATTCATGACGATAACATGGAACTAACGCTTAAAAATAAATAAATAAATAAAATAATCTTACTTCATATTCTTCAAACTCAAAGTCATCAACCACAACAATGCTTGGCTTTACATTTTGAGGAGGTCGAAGCATACCCTGCACCTCCTCCCATGTCAACCTCAATGCCTGAACATCTTGATTATCAATAAGCAACCTCTTACTCTTAGCACCTATATTTCGACCTTTTTTCTTTTCTGCCATTGTCATTGGTGAAGGTAACAAGCCTTCCTCTGATGGAGACTTCTCACTGTTATGCATGTAGACATTTCCACCGGCAGAATTAATATTCAGATGAGTATCTGTGGGACCCTTCATAGACTGGGGAAGGCCAGAGCCGCCATTGGCCACTGGTAGATCCTGAACAATGCCCGAAAACAATACAAATCACTTGAAAGAGGGAACAAATGGAAGATAATGCACTAATGCAGCATTAAGCTTTGTTAGTTATTTGAAAATCAACACTGTTAACGAACTTCAACATTAGATTATATCACCACTTTTTGTCAGGTCTATTAGTAAAGCATACAAACATAATAGTAGTGGAGACCTGTAATTGTCAAGCAAGCTACCTGAATAGATGAGTTTGATGCTTTTCGAAATCCCATAATAAGTTTCCCCTCTGGATCCTTGCGGCTAAATGTTACTGCAGCAGAGCAGATAACATCATTACAGGTCTTTCCATGGTATTAAATTTTGGTTTGAAGTAGAAATCGGGCATCAGAACCTAATCTCAGTTATTTTGCTCTAAATATGGCCAAAACTGCCTCAATTTGCAGTCACGGTAACCTCAAAAACTCAGATAACTTGGTCGAGATTCCAATGTCGTGGTCATATTTAATACCATGGGTCTTTCTACCAACGTAGGATTGCACACAACTACAGGCGATGAAACTACTAAGAAATTCACCAAATATGAAAGAAAGAAAGAATGAATGGAAGAAAGAAAAATGATTGGGCAATCAACACAGTGAAAAGATAGTAAGCAGCATGTCCATCAAAATTTATGGAACAAGAAAGTAAGAGGTACCAGTATCACCAGCTTGCAGCTGCATCGATTGTATACAGGGAGTCACACCCTCTAAAACATACATCCTACTGTTGTTGTTAGGCCAAAACCTGAACTGAAACACCCATTCTTTCCCCTTGACATCTTGAATTTTTATAGGAAGTCCCTCAGGTTGAGATATAGGAGGGAAATACGCCTACAAGCAGCACACTTTGATTATTACTGGTAACTAGTGAAAAGGCGAGTAAAAATTCTAAGTTCACATAGTTTAAGGGTGGTTAGAAATATTAAAAATTCTAAGTCCACATAATTTAAGGGTGTTTAGATAAATTACCTCGGCACATGCTTTAGGAAGAACAAGACGACCTATTCGACCAGCATCACTAGCACTCAATACCTTTTCAAACAGCGGAAGAATAGTACAGTTTGGACTTTTTGATAGTTAGTCAAGGAAATCATCAATAATGCATCAACTAGTAAATGACGGCCACAACAACAAGTCAACAACAACAAAAAAATTATTATGGGCTAACTAACGCAAATTATTATTTGAAACAGCAAGTAATATACCAAAAGAAAAACATGATAAGCTGTCAATATTTTATGAAAACTAATAATCCCTCCTATTCACTCATTTCTTACCTTTTTCCTTATTGGGTTAGTCGGATTTTTTTTCCCTCTTTCCTTTTTTGCATGTGAGGTGTGTTTTGTGAGTTCCAAAATAAATTGCATGTGGGGTTGTGTTTTGTGTCGTCCAAAATTCATTTCCTTATTTCTTGTGGAAATAAAGATAAGCGAATAGGAGAGAGTAGAATTTTTTAAAATAAAAAAGTTTGAAAAAAATGATTATAATAAATGAAAATAATGAAGTACAAAGAAAGATAAATAGAAATAAGAGAATATAGGTAACTAAAATGCAGGGAATTATTATAAGAAAAACCCATATTAAAGTGGAAAAGGTCAGAACTCTAAGCAAAAAAATGAGGGCTATGAGTTATAAATGCCAAGACCATCCTATATAAATCAATAATCTATGTATTTGCAGTAAAAAAAACAAAATTATAAAATGGTAGTGGATACTCTCCAGATATTTGCTGCAGTTCTTGCTCTGTAATCCTTGGCCAATAACGAGGAAGCAGTTGGTGTCGGCCCCGTCCCTCAAAAGGAGGCTTCGCGACACGTAACGGAGGCATCGTACTCACACTTGTATCAGGAGCTGGAGAGTAAGGCGACTTTGATGGAGTTGGTACATTATTAGGAGATAAAAATCCTTGATTGAAGGCATTAGACATCTTTTTCGGTTCCTTTTTTTCGTCAATGAATGTGCCAGACGTAAACTGAAGATTTCCAGATGGACCACCCAAACAAATATTTAGGTTTGGATGTGCTACCGATTCATAGTCATCTCTACTTTGCAACTTATTGCTAGAAACGTCAAGTCTGTCATTCAGAAAAGATCCCATAGAAGTCTGGGCTAAAGTTGATGCCCAAGTAGCCGCACCTCTCCAAGGCCCGGTTATGGCTGGAGTATCCTTAATGGATGGTATTGGTTGTGCTGTAACCATAGGTTCTGAGGGAGGGAAAATAAGTCCCTCTTGTTTCAGCATACCAAGGGTGGCATTTGCGTTCAGATTGTGTGACATGGAGAGTTGATTACCCCCATGACTATCCTTATGATTGCTAATGCTTTCAATATTCTCCGTCATAGTGCATAGTTCATATTTATCGCATCTACCTCCATTCCATCTCTGTGTAAAAAAAAGTCAAACAATGATGCCACTCAAAAAAACTTGGGCCACAATAAAGTAATAAACATTATGGTCTAGCAGGAATCAGACCTAACTAAAATTACTATGTCATGACTCATGAAACATCCAACTTCTTTGTTCATGATAATGATGGAATAAAGTCATATGAAACTAGTTGCGCTTCTTTTTATTATGAAGTAGCAGTCATTTGATAAAATTGCCAACACAATTTTCATGACGATCATTTGAAATCCACCTCTTTGTTAAATGAAAACAAGGGTGAGGCTTCATACATCCGACCCCCTTAAACCGCCAACTATGACAACCTCCTTACAATATGTATAAAAGGAGCTCCATAAGATGGTCACCATGGTGTTATCTTATGCTCTTAAGGTGCTCTCGAGAAAAAAATGGAGAATAGCTCGGTAACTTTTTCATGTGCTCTTAGGGAGGAGCAAAGAAGAGCGAGCTCCTCATTCAAAGTAGGCGTAGCAAATGGAAGTGGGAAGGAAAATTTGCTTTTACAAAAAAAATTATGTAAATATAAAAAAGGTAGAACAAAAAAAAATTGAAATGCAGAGCATGTAGAAAAGTTTTGCTATTGTAGGTGTAAAATTAGTTTTACTATTGTGCATATGTTTTCTATTTCTAGTATCGTACAAGCTCGTGCAAAACACAATTATTTAAAGAAACTCAAAGGGGGAAAGAAATTAACAAGGTAGATACGATTCCAACTTACCGAATTAGAGGCTGAATTTCTCGCACATCCTATGCACTTTACACCACCACCATCGAGTAACTCAATCAAAGACAAAGAGGCAATGCATCCACAGTGAAGCCGCTATAAAGCAAAACGCAGTCAGCGTCGACAACTAAAATTAACAAAATGATCATAAGTTACAGTAAAAATTTCACCTTGCCACAAGTATGACAGTTTCTCCAACCAGAATCATCAGTGTGAAATTCCTCGCAGTACATGCGTTGCTCAAAAGCATACCTAGCATAGAGAGAGTTGAAGAGTTGAAGAGTTGAAATGTTTAGACATGCCCCTTAATTTTCTTGTACTACACTTACGAGCTCAAACTAAAACATATTCCAGTTAACAACAGAATATGCCAAAAGGTTGAGAAAGATGAAACCACGTATTAAGATGGCCGAACCATAAACTTCTTCTAAGTAATTTGTAAAGCATCCGCTTCAGTGGATATTAACGGAAAACAAAAACAAAGATTCAGAATACTTTTAATCCTACTGATTGAATGAAAGTGCAATATCAACGTGCAACTCTGATATTATTTGAATTACCACTAACTAGAATTCAGACGTTACTAAATGAATGAGCAATGGGGCAATTGACCTCCTGTTCCGAGTTGGGAGGTCAATATGAAGCAGATTGACTTGGGGGAAAATGATGTACAACAACATTACCCCAATGCCTCAAAGGCTTCCGGATATGGCACGTAGGTCGTATGTATACAACCCTTCCCTTGTATTGAAAGCGTAGTGAATTTATTTTAAGATGAACCATAACGAAAATTGCGCCATAGCTGAACAAAGAATATATAGTTCAACAGAAAGTATTTATCAGATGAGGATATGTTACTGCTTGTTTCTGTTCCCTGAGATATGTCACAAAATCATACCTTTTCTTCAAGCAATGATTATGCAAACCTATTTTTTTTTTATAATAGTGCAATGACAACGGAAGCAAGCCACAGGAATTGAAGCAATGATCCCAATATCAATCATTCGACATCAACAATTCTTATGAGGATTTTCAAGAAATCAATTTATCTTAAACCGAGAATCAACAGTTCAATACTACCATTAAATTACATTTCCTGCATAAATGTTCAGCGCATCTCGATTCTCGAGTGTTAGCTGTCTATTGAGAATAATCCTATCCCTTCACAAGTTCACAGAATATGCAAGTCCTACATAAAGGTTAATTCTTTAGAGCCAAATATACTTTGGATTTCAAGAAGAATCCAAGTATCAATCTGTACATTTGTCTCTATCTTTAATCCGAGAATTTATCAATAAAACTCTTCACGATCATCACAGACACCAACTCCATTATCACACACAACAACGAAGTCACACTCCTAAAATAACTCTAAGTCACCTCATATAGAACCATTAAGGAGCCAAAATGCGCAATCAATGGTGTCAAAATCGCCAAAAACAACCTTTTAAGTTAAGGTAACAACAATTTATATCTTATACCCTTTAACACAAGTCACTTTCTATCTCAAATTTTTCGGTAAGGGAGGTTTTGATACCTAATGATTTTGAATCGGGTTCATGAGTATCACCTCTCAATGACTTTACCGCATCAGATAGCGCATCATCCCCCAATTTTGTTACAAATAGGAATTTAATCATATTAACATACTAATCAACATATAAACATAAACTAAACTCGAGCTTATTAAACCAAAATTTTGAAATATAAAAGTCTCATTGAAGACGGGCATATACGTCTTCATTGACGGGTCGGATTGCCTCTCATAAAGAGGCAACTTGGTTTCCCACTTGCCCTCGCACTTGCCTTTTTGTGAGATGCAACCCGACCCGTCTTCATTGAATACGGATATGCCCGTCTTCAATGAGAATTTGTGAATATATAATCATTGATTATGAATTTAAATTGGACAAATACTCCATAGCATATTATACCTTCAATTTCCCACCAAAATTTAAAGCAACCAGCTATATAAAACAATCAAATTAGCACGTAAAAAAAGTTATGGGTAAAAACATAATAAAAAATTAACAATAAAAGAAAAATTACCCGCACTTATCGCATAAATTAGCCAATTCACCAGATCGCAAACTCCAACCAGTCTTCCATTCAGCAGACGACGTCGTACCACACAAGATATTCATACAAGTCTTCATACCCATTTCCCTATTTAAGACAGCAATAAAAATTATCAGCTAAATAATTAACAAATTAATTAACTTTGGATAATCCAACGTCAAAGTAAATTCAAAAAAACACTACTAAAAATCAAAATTACTAATTACTTGAAGATTAATTAACCACGATTAAACAAAAACAGTCGTTAATAATGCAACAATTAGTCAACAGATAAGAAAGAACAAACCTTTTAATTGAAATATTAAAAACCCAATTCAAAGGTGCAAAATTTTCATCTGGGTATTCTTATAAAAATCATAAGAATGAAATTGGAAGCAGGAATTTAAATGGGTTTAAGAGAAAAAAATTGAAATATTGAGGAAATTAAGAGAGTTGAAACGATGGAAGGTGAGTAAAGAGCATGCAGGAAGTATATTAAGAACCAAAAAAAATAAAACCCGAAGAAAAAACAATGAGAGATAAAAGAAAGAGATTGAAAGAGAAGAGTAAATATATTGCATGCACGATTTTAAGGTGAGATTTGATATGTACTTCAAGTATTTCCCAACTCTTTCTTCACTTGGGTGTTGTTGGCTCCTTGTTTTCCTTTCTTTCCCTATTATGAGGGATTTTAAGGTTTTCTCTTTTTTATTTTTTATTTATTTATTATTTATATATTTATTTATTTAAAATTTATATTTCTAGGGTATTAATGGAAATGCATTAGAGATTTTTAGAGATTTTAGGAAAAATCAAGAGTGTGATTTATGGATTTGGTTGATTCGTAACCTAATAACTAGTTCTTTTGCTCGTAAAATTCAGGTGGTGTTACAATTTTATAGTAATGTTGGTGAGGTTGAGAAATATTTTTAAGAGCCCGAGTTTAGGGTTGGCGGCTGAGTGTATCTGTAATAGCTCAACTCAAAAAGTAGGTTCACCGGCTACCGCTACTCTTGGAGGCAAATCATTTTTCATGCTTTATGAGACTAGTGATCCTTAAGGATTGTGCGTAATTTAAACGGTTTTCCTTCTAGGCTATCCCGTCACATGGATGAGGCGTGTGACTTTTTCTTTCCTAGATGCCTCCTCATCATGTTATGTGTGCTTTAATGCTTAGATGTGTCGGAATTTTGAGAATACCTCACTTGCCTTGCAAGAGGGCATCCTACCTCATGGATATTGTCTTGTGAGTTCAAGGGGAGGAGCGAGGCCCGCTTATTGCCTCTTATCGTATATGGTATTAAGATTAGTTTAAATAAGGGTCGTGTCTTAGTCACCTTCTTACTTGAGAATAACGAGTAAGGGTTCGGTTTGGGGATATTTAACATGGAAAATTTATAGCTAGTTTTCAACCCGTTTTGCAAAGTATTTAGGCCAATCATCGTCATTTATCATGTCAAAAGCTTCTTATTTGCTATTACTCTTCATTTTACCCTCTTTTGTAGAAAACGAAGGAAATGAGACGGTTTTGGCATGGCACTGCACCTATTTAAAAGGCTTTTTAGCACTTGTGACGACCGACATGCGGAATCAAGAAGAAGAGACCATCGGCATAGGCCTCTAGTCCAAGATATGAGGAGTTAGGACGAGCTACATTGGAGCTAGGACGAGCTACATTGGAGATAGGGCGAGCTCCAACACAGCTCAAGTCGAGTTGGAGAGCAGAATAGAGCAAAAGAGATGAACTAGCTCCAGCTCGAGCAGAGCTGCTCAGCTCAGCCTTGTTTAGCTCCCTTCGCTTGTTCTGTTTCTCTTCTTCCCCAATTCTTGTGTTCAGTATACATACCCCATCTTGTAATTAACTTGGGGATCTATCTCATGCTCACCTATTACTCCTAAAACCCTATATCAGAGTTGATTAGATTAGCTTAATCTCTCTCAAATTACTCTTCAAATTAGTGTAAATCTAGCTTTGTAATTGAATTTCTTGGGTTTGAATTGGATGGTGACAAATCCTCTATCTTATTCAAGTTTCCTTCTTACATGTTCATCTTTTCCTCTTCTAATTAAATTGGTATAATCTCCTTTCTCCTTTAATCTCTTGTTAATCCTTGATTTATTTCTCTACTCACTTGTGTTTCTTTCTCATGTTTTATCTTAACCTTTTGTCTTGTCCGTCAATGTTCATTAAGTTGATGTGGGTAGTGTAGTTGTTAGGATTAGTAGGGGATTATAGGGTTTTATAAGGGTTAATTTATTGATTGTTGGGTTTATTAGTTGATTATTGTCTTACTTAAAACTTGTACACACTACATGTTTGATGAAATGCTTGTTTGACAAACTTGCATGATTCATGTTTCTTTGTACATTTCCGTAAGATCAAGATCTTCATAATATGTTAGGACTTGCATATAGTTGGTATATCGACCTTGTGTACGTGAGAGCTAGCTTGGTTAGGTATATAAGAGGGATTGTAAGATCAAGAGCCTCAATCCACCGCGCCCAAGTTTGACTACCCTTCGACTATCGACCTAACCCATTAAAAACCGCATCACCCATTTGAACTCGTCGTTCCTAGCCTCTCCTTTCTTGTTCGTTACTTGTTTGTCTTTCCATGCTCTAGTTTATTCTTGTTACTTATTACTTTCTTGCTTTTACTTCTGGTCTTAGTTTAGTTTGAACCCAAATTTTATATCTGTGACACCCTTGAGCATAACTAGTCTAGATTTGCATATCAGAACACCCGCCGTCCCGTGGATCGACCTCGACTTTCTTGCTATGCAAGGTTGAGTATACAAATTTTGTTTGACGAAAAACGACTTGTCACTTAGACAAACAAGAAGCCTAGATGTGGGTCCCCAGCCACCCGGTCGACCACAGACCCCTGCACCTTTTTTTCCTCCTCTTCTCCAAAGCGCGAACTTGAAGAGGGTCCCCATCCGGCCACGGGTTGGGAGGCATTGTTGGAATTTTGCTCGCATTTTTTGGACATAAGGCTCGGCGCCTATATGAAGGCTAGAGGCCGGCTAATGGTGTAACTACCCTATTTACTCGGCAAAGGTAAATCGATATGTTACTATCTCGATTTCCCGAGGTAGAGAGCATCAAAAGTTACCATAACAAAACATATCAATACAGTCCTTAAAATTTAAGATAACCAAACAAAATCTCCAAAAGTGTAAAATCTCAAAACAACATAGAAAGTCTATAAGCAAGTCCATATCAACTCGATCTATCAAGGCTACTAAACTAGACTCTCTGACTCGTCCCATGGCTCACAACATCATCATCATCCATAATATTCACAAGACAATTGGTAAGTCTACGTGCTCACCAGAAGACCGAAAATGTCAAGTGGATCACCGCATATAGGTTTGAAAAGAATTAACTTAACACAAAAGAGCACACCAAGGCTGTTGGAGTAAGTGTCCTCAACAATAGTGTGATCAATTAATTAAATCTCATTAACAAGAATACAAAAGAGATGATTAACATTATAGTCAACTGGTCCACATTAATCGGTAATGATTGGCTTACTAGAGTTTGACATTACTGTCGTATGACGATGCTAATCAGTTGATCTCTTGAGGTCACACCGAAAGGACGATCCCCTAATCAAGAATATTAATTAATTGTATAACGATACAGATTAATTAATCCCTTAAACAGAACAAGTTTACAAGTGAGAAATATATCTTACTATAATATGATTAAATAAGATTCGATAAATATAATTGTTATACTAATTAGAATGCTTAATGTTTATGAAACATTTGAGATAAGCATGATTGGTTGATCATAATTACAAATAGTTGTAGATCATATTAACCAAATATGAAATGACCCATTTTATATCTATGTGATTATAAATGATTACTTAAAATGTTAAGTTTAATTTATTTGACATGAAATTGTATTTAAACTAGTTAAATACACATTTATATTATAAGATAACATGTCACATGTCACATGTGTGACAAATGACAAAATCACAAAATGTAAAATGGAGTCCATATTACACATCAAAATCGGTTTTGCTTATGTGTAGGGTAGTGTTTAGGCTTTAATGTTATTCTAATCAAGATTAGACATAATCATCACTAGCCTAAATACCTATAGCCACCCTAGAGTCTTGATAAGGAAAAAAGAAAATGGCATGTCCTCCCTTCCCAAGGGTGGTGCCGGTTATAGTGTGCATAAGAGGGAGATCATTTTCTCCTCTTATGTACTTACTCAATCTCATATAAAATATATACGACATATCACTAGAAATCACAAAAAATACTTAGAAACTTCAGAAGTTTCATAGAGCTTGTGTTGAAGTACAAACACCATATTACTAGAGTAGTAATCTTAGAGAGTTGGATACTTGTTTTTAAGGGTACTTAACTATTGTACTAGTATATCAATAGTTGCGTGATTTAAGGGTAAGTCTAGGTGCAACTTATAGGAGGATTCATACTCTTGGAGTCTTTGGAATTTCATCCTAAATCATCTAAGTCAAGAACAAGTGCAAGAAGGTGTCTTGTACTTGTGCCCAATACTCGATTGAAACTCAATGTGAGGAACACTTTTCTTTCTCTATTTCGATTTAAATAGTTAGCATGTAACTAGATCTTTCAAACTAATTAAAGAGTTAATTAGTATTACTTAAGAAATATCTTAAGTGTAGGTATATGAACCTAACAAAGGCAACACATGGTGGAGTAGAAATAGTCAATACCCAAGTAGACCTCAAAGTGAGAATGTTCAAAGTATCATAATAAAATCATCTATCAATTATCACAATGCAACTGCTAAATCTCACAACGTCAACAAGGCAAGTGGACATGACAATATCAAGTGTGCTACAAATCACACGGCAACAAGTGGTGCTTAAATCACACGTCTTAAACGGGCTCGACTACATACACTACCTGAATCATAAAGTGAACATCCATGTTGTGGCGGGCCCACAATAGAAGATTTCGGACGGCCCTCCGTGTACGATGGTGCCCCAAGGGACTCTGCCACCTGTACCGATCCCCAAATCACAAGTCCAATGCTAAACTTAACCTCATATCAATATCAATCATCCAATTATCATCACCAACCGCATAATATCAAGGAACATTGTCACAATTGCAATAATAAACTACAATCATCACATAATCACCTACTCCAAGGGATATAGAAGAGAAAGTCCCTAGTCCTTACTTTTTTGCAAAATTCATCAAGCAAGCAAGTTAAAAGTGATCCTTTACAAAAGCGTCACCTATATGAGTACAATAGCATAATTATACTCTATCTTTAACCAACTGCCCAATTACTATCAATTCCCCCCCCCCCCCCAATCCCCCAATTTCTAAGGTTTGGTCTCATAAGTCATAACATATGAAAAATTCTAAGTTTAATCCTCAATAAAGATGAATAAAATAGAAATAATTTTAGAACTTTACAATAGATGAAGAACATATTAAACTTACCAAAAGATGGGTTAAAGATGAACAATTTTCTTAATAGATCTAGAAGTCCCTTCTTAAGATGCTAACATGATGATAATAGGATTTTAGGGTGGGTTCTAAGGTATAGATCTGACAATGACGGCTAAAGAAGCAATTTAAATTAAACCCTTAAACTCATGGTTAAAATAAAAGAAAACTGAACAAAACCCTACATGGTGACTCGATTCGATTGAGTCTCCGGGCCCACGTGATCGAGTGGCACCCACTCAACCGAGTCTCCTTCTCACTCGAGTCGAGTCACCTCAACCAATAGCAGACCCTAAATGGGGACTTTGCCCAACTTGATCGAGTACCACCAAGTCACTCGACCGAGTCGGACCTGCTCGGTCGAGTACGAATATTGTACTCCTCTTAGTCTTTTAAGGAATGCGAATTAATACAATCTTTCCCCCTTAGAACGAACTTGTAACACCCGGAAATGTACCCTATTTTTCTAGTAGAAATATTTTACGAAATCTTTTCAGTAATTTTAAGCTTTAATTTATAATTTTAAGTTTCGAGTCGAATTTAGAATTTCCGAGTTCGTATTTGGAATTTCTGCGAGATTCCATGAAAAAAGCCGTCTTAAGGCGAGTTTGACTTTTCTTGACTTTTGAGTCGAGTTTGACTTTTCTTGACTTTTGAGTCGAGTTTGACTTTTCTTGACTTATTGAGTCATCTTTGACTTTTCTTGAATTTTAAGTCGTCTTTGACTTTTCTTGAATTTTAAGTCGCCTTTGACTTTTCTTGACTTTCGAGCCGTCTTTGACTTTCGTTGACTTTCTCCTATATATACTCCCTCATACTCACCCTAAACCTAATTCATTTCCCACAACTCATATCTTTCTTCTTCCTTAAGAAAAACCAAAGAAACCTTGCCTCCATTTTCAATCCGTCTTTGAATCGCCGTATCTTCTTCGTTTCTTGTTGAAATTCTCGTAAGTTCGTCTTATCCTTCCCCTCTTACCTTCCTCTATCCGTTTTGATATTAAAATCATCGTCTTTTTCGCTTTTTAAATTATCCGTCTTTCTCTAGGTGAATTATATTCATCTTTTATTACCTATTTGTTTGTAGGTGGAGACTAGGAAAGCTTAGTAACCGTTTAAAGACGCGTAAAGGTAACGGTGAAGGGTTACTCGGTATCATTTACGTGTTTTACATGATTTCAATGTTAGAATTCGTATTTAGAATACAATTAGAAAGCTTAGAAATTATGATTTTGATGATGATTGTTGTTAGTTGATGATTGTTGATGATGAATATTGATTGTTGATAGTTGATAGAAGTAAATTAGGAAAATTGGAAATGATAGAAAGGTGTTGTTTGTTCTCGGGTGACTCGTGCAAATTTACAGCACTGACCCTTTTTGGTAGAATGCTCATATCTCCTTCGTTACTTGTTTTTTTTGGGCTTGTGACCACTCGTTGGAACCGTAAGAGGATAAGCTATCACCTCGACTTGGAATTTATGCATTCCCATATATAGAACTCTAGTTATGACCGTTTGAAGTGGACCCTTGTTTTCGTTGGTTTCCAAACAACATTGTTTTGGAGAGGTGAACTATGTTTTTATTCATTATGCTTCATAAACTTGTTCTAATGCTTATGTATCATGTATTGACTCATGTTTATCATATTTAAACTTATATGATTCCCTATTCTCATGTTTTGTGACGGTTTTTGGTATGTTCCCACTTTGAGTCGGTTTTTACAAATGATACGGTTTGAGCACTATTTTGTCTTGTGCTTTGTACTCTCATTCCCTTGGCTACCTTCCCGTTCGTAAGGCTGGAATGTCGGAACGGAGAGGTATCCTACTGCTTAAATGCATGTGTTAGTGGGCATACGACGACGTTGTTGGGAGTTGAACGCTATGCGTTGTTCGACCCGGCCGTCAAATGTTGTGTACTTGCGAGGTGGTGTTATTTGCATGTAGCGTACCGCTTGTTATGAGGCTTGAGCTGTTTTTCCGCCTTTTTCGTGAATTGATCTACCGAATTTGAGGTACTCGGCGTTTATTTTGTAAGACCGAGTCTTGGATGCGAAATGCTTTATCGCATGTCGAATCGGAACATGCTTTATTCCGAGAGTCTGGCCAGATTTAGACTAGGAACGTATTATTATCGTCGTCCTACCAGGAGGAAATTAGTCTACATACGCGAAATGCTTTATCGTGTATGCGTTCCGGGAAAT
Organism: Heliosperma pusillum; assembly: GCA_022085475.1. Lineage (NCBI taxonomy): Eukaryota > Viridiplantae > Streptophyta > Magnoliopsida > Caryophyllales > Caryophyllaceae > Heliosperma > Heliosperma pusillum. Next base: position 50,217 of record JAIUZE010062951.1, read on the forward strand.
GCTTTATTCCGTGGATGCCTTTTAATCATACTTGCCATGTACACGATGCTAGTGCGTTTCATTTACCGTGAGAGATGTCGTCTTGTGTCGTTCTTGAATGCGTGATTTCATGATATTATTCAGGGTCATTGCATGATTGGACACCGTCAATGTCTTGGTTCGTGAATGGATGATAATATGTTGGATTTATTGTGATCATCGCATGACTTGACTTGGTTTGTCTGTCGAGGCTCAATCTTATCAATCTTATACCGCTAACGGTGAGATGCAAGCCCTAGTGAGCGTATTCGATTGCCTAAGAGTGTCTTCCCTGAGTCTTTGAATAACATGATGGCTTCGGATTTGATTTCCATGTGATCTTATCATGGATTTATCGAATTGCTATCTATTCTTATCGTATCTCACATGTATATTCATATATGCATGATTTTACTTTTGTATTTCCTTCTATGTACGTTTAATGTGATATGGCTGGGAGAACCCGGAGTTACTCCCCACTGATTGTGGCGTTAATGTTTTTCATGAATGAACAGGTTGCTTGCATGGATGGCTTTTTGCTTATGCTATTTTGGGTTCGGGTGTGAGCTAGCGGGCGTTGTCCCTGAATGAAACACCTCTAGACGTCGTTTAGCTAGTTGCTAATTCTATATCGAAAATACCCCATCTATTTCGAAAATACCCCATCTATTACAAAAATACCCCATCTATTTCGAAAATACCCCATCTATTTCGAAAATACCCCATCTATTTTGTAAGATCACTTTTACTTGTTAACCTTTTGGAGACTCCGTCTCTTTGTTCTTTTCCGCATCTTGATGTAGTACAATTCGTACTTTAGTTTGTAATATATGACACTCCTCGTATTCTTTCCTTGCATGTATAAAAGTTTTTTTAAAAACTTCATATTCCGCAATATAATTCACATGCTTATTTGTTTATTATTTCCGCATTCGCGAGGGTTGTCACAGTTGGTATCAGAGCTTAAACGCTCCCGACGCACACACGTGAACCCCAAACTTAAATTACTTGACCTTGAAATAATAAATGAGAGATGGGTAGAAATTAAGGACTTACTTGGTAGTCTTTGGTGTACTTGATGTTTGTTAGGTTCTAACTTGTTTGTTGATTGTGTTAAATGATGTTATGTTTGTTTGTATCAACCATTATGAGGTAGACCGTAGGTTGGCAAGAAGAAGTAATCTTTGGCCGAAGATTATAGATCGACGAGCCTATTTGAATTGTACTTCTCCCTCATCGTTGATCTCTTGTGCCTTTAATGTACCTTTTTCCCTTTTTCTATATAGGTGCTTCTTTAATTTCTCTTCCAACTTGTTTGCCTCTTAAATTAATCTTGATAGTTTCTTCCCTCTTGCCATTAGTATCCTTACCTTTCTCTTGCAACATTTTTATGGATGTCATACCTATTTGTTTGTGGTATATTATACTTGGTCGGAAGAACTTTGAACTTTGTGGAATATTAGTGGTTGTAAGAATGAATTTGTGATTTGAGGAAAATGGTGTAGATCTAAATTCACCCGATATTGATGATTGGTTGTAACTCTAAGGAAAGGTAGTAAGATAAGTTTGATGATTTAATGCTTGATGCTTGCCATGACTAATGTGTTGATAGTTCATGGTATTTGATGGTGTAAGGTTGAATGAGTTGGTTATTACTTCTTAACTCATTAATAATTTAATCTTTTGGACTTAGAAGTTTAGTATTGTTTTGAAAACCATGCTTATGATAGGTCTAATTGGTGTAGATAAGAAGTTTTGATTGATATCTTGAGGTGTAAAATGCTTTTGAGACTAAGTGACGTCTTATGGTTTCCTATGGTGTGTTTGTAAGTGTAGGCTTGGTGGAAAAGCATTTGGCTATAGTTCTTGGATTTAAAGATATGATCTTATCTTATGGTATCGGAGACTTGTTTGAAGTAGTAAGGTTTCGTTTTAAGTTGAACCATATTACTTGAGGATTGTGATGTGAGCTATGATGGAAATACCTTGGGACGTTAATGATGA
>JAIUZE010063286.1:0-17047 GCA_022085475.1 Heliosperma pusillum
GACGACGTTGTTGGGAGTTGAACGCATTGCGTTGATCGACCCGGCCGTCAAATGTTGTGTACTTGCGAGGTGGTGTTATTTGCATGTAGCGTACCGCATGTTATGAGGCTTGAGCTCTTTTCCGCCTCTTTCGTGTATTGATCTACCGAGAATGTGGGTACTCGGCGTCAATATGATTGACCGAGTCTTGGATGCGAAACGTCATCGCATGTCGAATCGGAAAATGTGATTCCGGGAATCTGGCCAGGTTTAGATTAGGAGCCGTTTAATTATCGTTCCTACCAGGAGGAAATTAGTCTACATATACGAAATGGATTGAATCGTGTATGTGTTCAGGGAAGGTTTTACTCCCGTGGATGCCCATAATCATACTTGCCATGTACACGATGCTAGTGCGTTTCATTTACCGTGAGAGTGGTCGTCGTCGTGTCATCGTCTTTGAATGCGTGATTTCATGATATTATTCATGGTCATTGCGTGATTGGGCATCGTCGTTCTTGAATGCGTGATTTCATGATATTATTCATGGTCATTGCATGATTGGACACCGTCAGGTCTTGGTTCGTGAATGGATGATAATATGTTGGATTTCTTTTGATCATTGCATGACTTGACTTGGTTTGTCTGTCGAGTCTCAATCTTATCAAACTTATACCGCTAACGGTGAGATGCAAGCCCTAGTGAGCGTATTCGGTTGCCTAAGAGTGTCTTTCCCGAGTCTTTGAATAACATAATGGTTTCGGATCTGATTTCCACATGATCGTATCTTCATATATTGAATTGCCTATCTATTCTTATCGTTTCTCACATGTATATCTATATGTATGCATGCTCTATTGTTGTATTTCCTTCTATGTACGTTTGATGTGATATGGCTGGGAGAACCCGGAGTTACTCCCCACTGATTGTGGCGTTCATGTTTTTCATGAATGAACAGGTTGCTTGCATGGATGGCCTTTTTGCTTGACATTTTGTGTTCGGGTGTGAGCTAGCGTGCGTTGTCCCTGGATGAAACACCTCTAGACGTTGTTTAGCTAGTTGCTAATTACTTTGTCTTTTGTTAACACTTTGAGAGACTACGTCTATTGTGGTATTTTTATTTAGTTTGTAATATTTTGACACTCCTCGTATTTTTCTATCTTGCATGTATAAAGGTTTTCAAAACTTCATATTTCCGCTATATAATTCACATGCTTGTATGTTTTATATTTCCGCATTTGCGAGGGTTGTCACAGTTGGTATCAGAGCTTTTTAACGCTCCCGACGCACACATGTGAACCCTAACTTAAACTACTTGACCTTGAAATAATAAATGAGAGATGGGTAGAAGTTAAGGACTTGATTTGGTAGTCTATTTGTTTATGCTAATTGATAGGAGTAACTTAAATTGTTTTTGTTTCTTATGAAGATGGTTGAACCTCGAGTAGAAGAGAACGTTATTCTCGGGGCTCTTACTCAATTTCTGAGAAATCATCGAGAGGCGGCTAATGTTAGTACCAACCAAGTCCCTCCTCATAGAGAAGACAATTGCCAAGGAGGCTATGCTTGGGTGGCTAGCCAAATTGCTAGGAGCAATATTACGCCTTATGGTGGAGAGCCGGACCCTACCAAGCTCTCGGAATGGTTTCGGGAGATGTAGAACCAATTTGACTATTACCAAGTCCTTGAAGAGGACAACGTAAGGATTGCTCAGTTCTTCCTGGTAAGGGAGGCAGACTACTGGTGGTCTATTTCCAATCCCACCGCTATCCTTGAAATCAATTTTGAGTGGGAATGTTTCAAGTCTCTTATTGAGGACCGATTTTACCCCTTGAAGCTCATGCAGCAAAGACTTAGAGAATTCATCGATTTCAAGCAAGGTGATTTGTTGACCCAAGACTTCACCACTCAATTCAACCGGCTTGCTCGTTTTGCGCCAGGACTCATCAAGGATGATGAAGATAGAGCTTTTTACTATCGTAATAAGCTAAGTGCTTTGCTCCAAAGCAAAGTAAGGAGGAGCTCTACATCTTTCGGAGAATTGTATGACGATGCCCTTCGGGCCGAGGACTCAATGAAGGTCTTTAGTGATGGGGCGAAGATGAAGAGTCCATCTCCTTTTTCCTCTTTCAATCCAAGGTCAAACTTCCATGACAAAAGACTTTTCGCTCCCTCTTCCTCTAATGCCTATGCTAACCAGAGGTGTTTCAATGCTCTCCCTCAAGCTCAAGCTCGAAGTCGATTTTGTGACGGTTGTAGGAAACCCTTGCACCCGGGAGTAGGATGCTGTGATAGGCCCCTCTTTTGCTTTTTCTGCAAGAAGCCTGGACACCTCATTCGTGAATGTCCCGATCGTCAGACTTCCGCAACCGGTGCCAAAACTAAAGGATCCAGTTATGTACTCCGTCGAGCCGAAGTCGATGCCCCCCCGGAGATCGTGTGTGGTAGTTCACTTCCTTAAATCAACCTCGATCAACGCAAAGCGTTCAACTCCCAACAATGTCGTCGTATGCCCACTAACACATGCATTTAAGCAGTAGGATACCTCCCCGTTTCGACATTCCAGCCTTACGAACGTGGAGGTAGCCAAGGGAATGAGATTACAAAGCACATAACAAAATAGTGCTCAAACCGTATCATTTGTAAAAATCGACTCAAAGTGGGACATATCAAAAACCGTCACAAAACATGAGAATATGGCATTATATAAATGTAAATATGATAAACATGAATCAATACATGATACATAAGCATTAGACCAAGTTTAAGAAGCATAATAAATAGGAAACATAGATACCTCTCCAAAACAACAAGTTTGGAACTAACTAAAACAAGGGTTCACTTCAAACTGTCATAACTAGAGTTCTAGACATGAAAATACAGAAATTCCAATTCGAGGTGATAGCTTATCCTCTTACGGTTCCAACGAATGGTCACAAGCCTAAAACAAGCAAGTAACGAAGGAGATATGATCATTCTACCAAAAAGGGTCAGTGCAGTGAAACTGCACAAGTCACGACCGTGACTTGTATTTCACGCCCGTGAAATGAGTTTCACGACCGTGACTTACATTTCACGCCCGTGAAACACTCTGTTACGCAAGGGTAAAAGATCAGCCACTATTTCACGCCCGTGACTTGAGTCTCACGACCGTGACTTGGGTCTAGACAACTCCAATTTGTTCTAAACTCAACCATCATCAACTATTATCATAAATCATCACTTCTCATATCAATTCTCATATAAATTCTCAACAAACAACATCCATCATCAATAATAAAATCCCTAAGCATACTAACCATAATCTAAATACGATTACTAGCCTAGAAATCACATAAAACACGTAAATGATATCGAGTAACCCTTGACCGTTACCTTATTGCGTCTTCACTACTCGTCAAGCTCCTCTTCAATTAGGAAATAGTCTTTGTCGGGATCTTGGAGGTCACCAGCTACAAATAGTGGATAAAAGATGAATTTACTTCACCTTGAGAAAGACGGAAAGTTTGAAAAGCGAGAAAGATGGTAATTTTATTACCATTACGGATAGAGGAAGGTAAGAGGGGAAGAATAAGACGAACTTACGCGAATTTAAGCAAGAAACGAATGAGATACGATAATTATAAGATCGGATCAAAGATGGAGGCAAGGGTTTGAGATTTCTTAAGGAAGAAGAAAGTTTGATTTGTGTTTGAGTGAGTAATGAATTAGGTTAGGAGAGTATGAGTTGTGTATGAGAAAAAGTCAACAAAAGTCAAAGTCGCCTTAAGACGGGATTCTCATGGAATCTCGCGGAAATTCCAATCACGAACTTGGAAATTCTAAATTCGACTCGAAACATTAAATTCTAAATTAAAACTTAAATTCGCTGAAAAGTATCCGTAAAATATTTTCACTATAAAAAATAGGGTACATTTCCGGGTGTTACAATCACCCCACCTTTTAAAAAGTTTCGCCCTCGAAACTTGAGGGAAAGAAAAATACCTTACTCGAATAGACTCGGATATTTACTACGCATAGAAGCTTCAGTTTCCTAAGTCTCTTCTTCGACATTAGCACTTCTCCACAAGATTTTCACTAAAGGAACTACTTTTTTTCTCAACTTCCTATCCTTGCGATCTAGGATGCGGATCGGCTTTTCTTCGAAGGATAAATTCGGTTCAAGCTCGGGCATTTCAACTTGAAAGACATGGCTTGGATCACTAACATACTTCCTCAATTGAGAAACATGGAATACATCATGAACCTTAGCCAAATTCGGGGGCAAATCCAACTTATAAGCAACGGCACCAATCCTTTTCACAATATCAAAGGGTCTAATGTATTTCGGGCTCAATTTCCCCTTAACACCAAACCGTTTAACACCCTTCATTGGAGATACTTTTAAGAACACTTTATCTCCAACCTCAAATTCTAACGGCCTTCTTCGGATATCGGCATAAGAATTTTGACGGTCTTGAGCGGCTTTCATTCTATTACGAATGACCTTCACATTATCAATAGTCTCAACAAGAACATCGGGGCCTAAGTCACGAACATCACTCAATAGATTCAAACATATAGGACTCCTACATTTCCTTCCATAAAGAGCTTCATAAGGAGCCATCTTAATCGATGCATGATAACTATTGTTGTAAGAAAACTCCACCAACGGTAGACTCTTTTCCCAACTAGACTGGAAATCAAGAGCACAAGCCCTAAGCAAGTCTTCTAAAGTCTGAATAGTCCTCTCAGTCTGACCATCCGTAGCGGCATGAAATGCGGTACTCATCAACAACTTACTACCCATGGCTTCTTGCAAAGCTTTCCAAAATCTCGAACAAAATCTCGGATCTCGGTCGGATATAATCTCCTAGGAACACCATGGTATCTAACAATTTCATCAACATAAGCTTTTGCTAAACGATCCAAATTCCAAGTTTCTTTGATCGGAATAAATCTAGCACACTTGGTCAATCGATCAACAACAACCCAAACGGCATCTTTACCTCCAACGGTCCTCGGCAAAGCCATAACAAAATCCATAGAAATAGATTCCCACTTCCATAGCGGAATATCCAACGGTTGTAGCAATCCACCGGGTCTCTTGTGTTCAATCTTCACTTGTTGGCAAGTAAGACATCTTCCAACATAAGATACAACATCACCCTTCAAGTTCGGCCACCAAAATTGTAGCTTCAAATCCTTGTACATCTTATCACCTCCGGGGTGAATAGAATAAGGGGAAAGGTGAGCTTCATCAAGAACTCGCTTCCTCAAATCAAGAGCATTAGGAACAAATAAACGACCATGGAAACGAAGAACACCTTCATCATCAAACTTGAAATCTTTAGCTTTACCTTCAAGAAGTTTGGCTTGAATAGACTTGTAGGTAAGATCATCAACTTGGCTTTCGCGGATCTCACGGAGAAAAACAGGCTCGGCAGTCATAGCACCAACATAAAAAATCCCCGCTCCACGAATTCCAACTTCAATCTTCTAAACTCGGCACAAAGATCATCGGGTAATACCCGCATAGCATTCAAAGCATGAGAAGCTTTCCTACTAAGAGCATCTGCAACAACATTAGCCTTCCCTTCATGGTACAACAACTCAAAATCATAATCATTCACCAATTTCAACCATCTTCTTTGCCTCATATTCAACTCTTTTTGAGTAAATATGTACTTCAAACTCTTGTGATCGGTGAAGATACGACAATGAACTCCAATTAGGTAATGTCTCCACACTTTCAAAGCATGAACAACAGCGGCCAATTCCAAATCATGAGTAGGATAGTTCACTTCATGAACTCTCAACTGCCTTGAAGCATAAGCCACCACTTTCCTATTTTGCATAAGAACACAACCCAATCCCATTTTAGAAGCATCACAATAGACATCAAAGTCTACTCCATCTTCAGGCAAAGTCAACACCGGAGCGGTAGTTAACCTCTTCTTTAACTCTTGAAACGCTGCTTCACAAGCTTCATTCCATAGGAACTTGGTTTCCTTCTTCAATAACTGAGTCATCGGTCTAGCAAGCTTAGAGAAATCCTTGACAAATCTACGGTAATAACCAGCTAAACCAAGAAAACTTCGAATCTCTCTAATATCAGTCGGACTCTTCCAATCAACAACGGCCTCAATTTTAGAAGGATCCACCATTACACCCTCTTTAGAAATCACATGCCCAAGAAAGGACACTTTAGGTAACCAAAATTCACACTTGGAAAACTTAGCATACCACTTCTGACGACGAAGAACTCTCAAAATAATCCTCAAATGAATAGCATGCTTTTCTTCGGACTTTGAGAAAATAAGAATATCATCAATGAACACCACCACACACTTGTCAAGATACTCACTAAATGTGCGGTTCATTTGATCCATAAAGATAGCGGGAGCATTCGTCAATCCAAATGGCATTACTTTGAACTCAAAATGACCATACCTCGTACTAAAAGCGGTATTCGGAATATCAATATCACGAACAGGAATTTGGTGATAACCGGATCTCAAATTAATCTTTGAAAAAGTAGAAGCACCCTTTAATTGATCAAACAAATCTTCAATTCTTGGTAAAGGATACCTATTCTTGATTGTAATCCGATTTAATTCACGATAATCAATACAAAGTCTCATAGAACCATCTTTCTACTTTACAAAAAGAACAGGAGCACCCCAAGGCGAGGCACTTGGTCGAATAAAACCCTTCTCAATCATATCATCTAGTTGCTTCCTTAATTCTTTCAATTCGGTCGGAGCCATATGGTAAGGAGCTTTGGCTATGGGACCAGAACCAGGAACAAGATCAATAGAGAATTCAACATCACACTCGGGAGGAATCCCGGGCAAATCTTCAGGAAATACATCAACGAATTCTCAAACAATAGGCACATCTTCAATACTTGGCAAAGAGGTAGATGAAGAAGTCACAACACACAAGTATGCTTGGTGACCTTTTCTAACCATGCTTACCAATTTCATAGCGGAAATTAAAGACACACCTTTTCGGGGATGAGATCCCTTATAGGTTATTCTAACCCCTCAAGGACTCTTTAAATAAATATTTTGATCACGACACTCGAACCTAGCATGATACATTGCTAACCAATCAATACCTAATATTATATCGAACTCTCCTAGAGGGAACTTAAGGAGATTAGCGGGAAAGATAGAACCCGCGATAGATATTGATACATTTGGATAAAGGGTAGAAAAAGAGATAATATCTCCAGATGGTAAGGATATGGGAGTATCCTCACTAGATGTAGGCTCGATAGATAATTTATTAGCATAGGTCGATGACACAAAAGACATTGAAGCACCGGTATCAAAAAGAATAAGACACGGTTGCTCTAAGATTGAGAACATACCCGTAATGATGTCTGGATGAGCATCGGCTTCGGCACGGCTCATGACAAAGATGGAGCCCTTAGGTTTAGGAGGAGGAGGGGGCAACTTTTGATCGGGGCAATCGTCATAACGATGACCACCCTTTTGAGAAAAGAAGCACACATAAGGTCGGTTGTAACATGCCACACCGGGGTGATGTGGTTGTCTACAACGGTTGCAAAAGCGACCTTGAGCTTGAGCTTGCGGAGCATAAGGCTTATGAGCCACATTAGAAGTAGCTCTAGGAATAAAAGGAGCAGGATTTCTTGTATTTGCATTGGAAGGAGGATTAAATCTCCTCTTGCTAGCATAAGAATTAGAAGGAGACGGAATAAACGGTCTCTTCCCAAATACATTCGGCTTAGGAGCATAAGAAGGAGAGGGATTATTCATCAAAGCTTCATCTCTAATAGCCTTCATAGAACTCTCGGCCCACAAGACATTATCGTAAAGATCTCCAAAGGAGGTAGTATTCCTCCTCACTTTACTTTACAGAACGGCACTCAACTTGTTACAGTAATAGAACGCTCGGTCCTCATCATCTCGGATAAGCCTCGGCGCAAAATGAGCGAGCTTATTAAACTCCGTAGTAAAATCCTGAGCTGACAAGTTGCCTTGTTTAAAGTCAATAAACTCCTTGAGCCTTTGTTGTTTAAGCTCTTTAGGATAGAATCTACCTTCCACAAGAGCTTTGAAACAAGCCCAGTTAAAGTCCTCTTCAAGAACAACGGTGACACTTGTGATAGCCCACCAGTTATAGCTTCCCTCACCAGGAAGTGCTTTGCGATACTCACCTTGTCCCCTTCTCGGACTTGGTATAGGTCGAACTGCTTCTCCATCTCACGGAACCAATCGGATAACTCCGTAGGGTCCGGTTCTCCACCATATGGTAATATTTTACTCCTTGCTATTTGTCCAGCTACCCATGCGTAACCACCCTGATGGTTATCTTCCCTTCTAGGGGGAACTTGGTTGGCATTAGCTAAAGTTGCATCTTGCTGATTTTTCAGCACTTGAGTGAGAGCTACCATCATAACGTTCTCAGCTAATCGTGGTCTAACCATCTTCATAAGAAACAACAACTAATTAAGTTACTCCTATCAATTAGCATAAACAAATAGACTACCAAGTAAAGTCCTTAACTTCTACCCAAATCTCTCATTTATTATTTTAAGGTCAAGTAGTTTAAGTTAGGGTTCACGTGTGTGCGTCGGAGCGATAAAGCTTTGATACCAACTGTGACAACCCTCGCGAATGCGGAAATATAAAACAATACAAGCATGTGAATTATATAGCGGAAATACGATAGTTTTTAAAAACTTTTATACATGCAAGGAAAGAATACGAGGTATGTCAAATATTACAAACTAAAGTAAGAAATATACTACATCAAGAGACGAAGTCTCTCCAAAATGTTAACAAGTAAAAGTGTTTAGCAAACTAGCTAAAATCGTCTAAAGGTGAAACTTCCAGGGACAACCCCCGCTAGATCACACCTGAACCCAAAATATCAAGCAAAAAGCCATCCATGCAAACAACCTGTTCATCCATGAAAAACATGAACGCCACAGTCAGTGGGGAGTAATTCCGGGTTTTCCCAGCCATATCACATTAAACGTACATAGAAGGAAATACAAAAGTAGAGCATGCATACATAAAGATATTCATGTGAGATATGATAAGGATAGATAGGCAATTCAATATTTAATGATAAGAGCATATGGAATACAAATCCGAATCCATCATGTGATACAAATACTCGGGGAAGACACTCTTAGGCAACCGAATACACTCACTAGGGCTTGCATCTCACCGTTAGCGGTATAAGTTTGATAAGATTGAGACTCGACAACAAACCATGCCAAGTCATGCGATGATCACAATAAATCCTTCATATTATCATCCATTCAAACATACCAATACATTGACGATGCCAAGTCATGCAATGACCATGAATAATCAATCATGAAATCACGCATTCAAAGACAACGACACAAAGACGACATCTCTTACGGTAAATGAAATGCACTAGCACCGTGTACATGGCAAGTATGATTAAAAGGCATCCACGGGATAAGACATTTCCCTGAACGCATACACGATTCAATTCATTTTGTATATGTGCACTAATTTCCTCCGGTACGACGACGATATAAATATCCGATCCTAGTCTAAATCTGGCCAGAATCCCGGAATCGCATTTTCCAGTTCGACATGCGATAAACGTTTCGCCTCCAAGACTCGGTCAATCAAATGACGCCGAGTACCCCAAATTCGGTAGAATAATTCATGAAAGAAGCGGAAAAGACCTCAAGCCTCATAACAAGCGGTACGCTACATGCAAATAACACCACCTCGCAAGTACACAACATTTGACGGCCGGGTCGATCAACGCAAAGCGTTCAACTCCCAACAACGTCGTCGTATGCCCATTAACACATGCATTTAAGCAGTAGGATACCTCCCCGTTTCGACATTCCAGCCTTACGAACGTGGAGGTAGCCAAGGGAATGAGAGTACAAAGCAAATAACAAAATAGTGCTCAAACCGTATCATTTGTAAAAACCGACTCAAAGTGGGACATATCAAAAACCGTCACAAAACATGAGAACATGGCATCATATAAATGAAAATATGATAAACATGAATCAATACATGATGCATAAGCATTAGACCAAGTTTAAGAAGCATAATAAATAAGAAACAACAAGTTTGGAAACTAACTAAAACAAGGGTTCACTTCAAACTGTCATAACTAGAGTTCTAAACATTTAAATGCAGAAATTCTAGCTCTAGGTGATAGCTTATCCTCTTATGGTTCCAACGATAGGTCACAAGCCCAAAACAAGCAAGTAACGAAGGAGATATGATCATTTTACGAAAAGGGGTCAGTGCAGTGAAACTGCACAAGTCACGACCGTGACTTGTATTTCACGCCTGGAAATGAGTTTCACGACCGTGACTTACATTTCACGACCGTGAAACACTCTGTTACATAAGGGTAAAAGATCAGCCACTATTTCACGCCCGTGACTTGAGTCTCACGACCGTGACTTGGGTCTAGACAACTCCAATTTGTTCTAAACTCAACCATCATCAACTATTATCATAAATCATCACTTCTCATATCAATTCTCATATAAACTCTCAACAAACAACATCCATCATCAATAATAAAATCCCTAAGCATACTAACCATAATCTAAATACGATTACTAGCCTAGAAATCACATAAAACACGTAAATGATATCGAGTAACCCTTCACCATTACCTTATTGCGTCTTCACTACTCGTCAAGCTCCTCTTCAATTAGGAAATAGTCTTTGTCGGGATCTTGGAGGTCACCACCTACAAATAGATCATAAAAGATGAATTTACTTCACCTTGAGAAAGACGGAAAGTTTGAAAAGCGAGAAAGACGGTATTTTTTTTAGTATTACGGATAGAGGAAGGTAAGAGGGGAAGAATAAGACGAACTTACGCGAATTGAAGCAAGAAACGAATGAGATACGATGATTATAAGATCGGATCAAAGATGGAGGCAAGGGTTTGAGATTTCTTAAGGAAGAAGAAAGTTTGATTTGTGTTTGAGTGAGTAATGAATTAGGTTAGGGGAGTATGAGTTGTGTATAAGAAAAAGTCAACAAAAGTCAAAGTCGCCTTAAGACGAGATTCTCATGGAATCTCACGGAAATTCTAATTACGAACTCGGAAATTCTAAATTCGACTCGAAACATTAAATTCTAAATTAAAACTTAAATTCGCTGAAAAGTATCCGTAAAATATTTTTACTATAAAAAATAGGGTACATTTCCGGGTGTTACAGGGGTAATAAAAGTTATTATTTCAAAATTTGGATTGAGCTCTGCGGAAGTATTTGCGACCCTAGCCGCATGTGTTCCGTGTAATTCCATAGACCTTAATTAGACTCCTCTAATAAGTTGCTAAATTACTTGTTAATTGAGTATTTAATGATCTATGTAACATGCATGCAAATATAAAGACATTTATATAAGAGAAGAAATTTCCTCACATTGGTATGGAAAATATAAGGGCACAACAAGAACTCCTTCTTGTTGTTCTTGAGCTAATAATATGGATGAACACAAGTAATCTCCAAACTAGAAGATCTCCTCTAGTTGCACCAAGATGAACCAAACAATCTACCCTTATTATTAACTAGATAATAAGATAGATAATATACTACTAATATTAGACTATATTACTACACTAGTAATACTTAGGAAATATTAGTATATGAGAGTTGTAGTGAGAAGATGAGTTTTGAGAGATGAATGATAAAATAAGCAAGAATGAAGAAGTGAATAAATTGAACAACAATTGCTCAATTTATAGCCACAAGGGCCGGCTCTTTCATCACCCAAGAGTGACTTTTTTTCTTCTTATTTTATTGCCATGCAATGTGGTAATGTGTTGTAGTGAATAAAATGATATCATGTTTACTATTCATGTCATAAGCATATGTTGCTTGTGAGTATGAATAAGAACAACCATCATCACCATTTGACTTCACCATAACCGGCCATGTGAGCCTCAATTTGATCCATTTTGATTTTTGATATTTGTCCCACAAATACTTATTAATCATATGCTTAATTATCTTGTATAATTAAGTGTTAATTTGATCATATAACAATTATATGACACAAATAAATGAATAATATGTACTTAACATTTTAAGTAGTATTCTACCATTATATCAATATATAATGGGTCCCACAATGCTTAGTTAATTTATTTTACAACTCTTTGTAAATATAATTAACTAATTACCTCTATCTCAAAACCTCAACTAATTTAGTAATTTAACGATTAATTACTAAGTTAAATCTTATTTAATCGTATTAAAATAAGATATAAATTTATTAGTCAATTATCGCATAATTGAAAAATAAACTTAATTGAATTTGAGTTCTTAACTCAATTTCTAACAATTAACTCTCATACATATCGAATATATGTAATGTACTAATTAACTGTATCGTATACAAATAATTAGTTACTATTTGGATTTCATCCTTTAGGTGTGACCGAAAGGGATCAGTTGATCACCGCCGTCAAACGACAATAACGTCAAACTCTAGTCAGCCAACCGTTATTGATTTACGTTAATCAACTGACTAATCATATATATAGTCAATAAATATCCCAATTATATTCCATAATAAGATTTATTATGTGGCGCACTATTGTGGAGGACACCTACTCCAACAATCTCCCACTTGTCTGACACAAGTGTGCGTCACCGATTCTCTTGTCTCTTTTCACATCTCCCACTCAACGCAAGGTGTCTTTCAGGTCGCACTTGCGATTGACAATATCTAGAGTAGTTTTCTCGATAGGGAGAGTAACTGTCTGACCGGAAAATCTACCATAGATCTCTTTCCCAGCGTGGCCACGCATTTACAGTAACTACTCCTCGAGTGGCCTAAAGATGTTTTTACCCAACGTGGGTTGACAATTCCTGTTGATCCATCTACTCTGTATGATGCAGATCACCATGATCCAGAAGAAGTCCATCGGCCTCCTTTTACGGCACGACCTAGAACATCAACCAAAACCAATCGGAAACTGCACCGACTCTGATAGACGGTCGCCAGTCAAAAGAATCGACTATAGGAATAAGACAGAAGACCTGCCACGACCAGGCATCAAATAATTGATTTAAGGGTCTCTACAATGTCACTGTCCGACAGAGTGTCATACAGTCTGTCTATGTAAACGACCAGTCTCTCCATGACCCCATGGTGCTGAACCAACCATCGATCGACTTACAATCTAGTCATTTCGAGACGTCACCTCATTGAGTGACTAGGGACAAAATACTAAGTTCGTCCTATTCACTTGAATAGGGTCCAACAATCTATTCGGATAAACAAAGTATTAAATTTAGTCAAACTAAATAAAAGAGTTTAAAATAAAACTCGAACAATGAATGCCATTATCATATATGAAATAATTAATACAACATTCAATTATTACACATTACATAATCTAAAGGAATTCTGGCACACGTCTCAATCCCATTGTGACGACATGACCATCATGCTTAGCCTTTGATAAAGGCTTGGTTAAAGGATCAGCAATGTTGTCATCTGTCCCAACCTTACAAATGTCAATTTCCTTTCTGTCCACGTAATCTCTAATTACATGATATTTCCTAAGTACATGTCTAGACTTGTTACTAGACTTGGGCTCTTTTGCCTGAAAAATAGCCCCACTGTTAGCACAATAAATTGTGATAGGATCTTTGGCAGTAGGGACTACTGATAGTCCTTCCAAAAATTGCCGAATCCACACACCTTCCTTTGCAGCTTCAGACGCTGCAAGGTACTCTGCTTCTGTTGTAGAATCCGCTGTAACGCTTTGCTTGAAACTCTTCCAGCAAACAGCTCCTCCATTCATCATATAAACGTAGCCGGATTGGGATTTCATATCATCCCTATCTGTTTGGAAACTGGCATCTGTGTAACCCTTTACACGTAACTCAGTCTCGCCTCCAACCACTAAGAACGAATCCTTGGTCCTTCTCAAGTACTTAAGGATGTTCTTTACGGCTATCCAGTGACTCTCACCTGGATTTGCTTGGTAACGACTTGTCATGCTCAAAGCATATGCAACGTCGGGACGAGTGCACATCATAGCATACATGATTGATCCAACAGCTGATGCGTAAGGGATCAATTTCATGCGTTCAATCTCCTCGGGTTTCGTAGGGCACTTTGATTTGCTCAAAGTGATCCCACTTCCCATAGGAATAAAGCCTCTCTTAGAGTCTTTCATGTTGAACCGATCAAGAATCTTATCTATATAAGTCTTTTGACTTAATGCTAGTATCCTTTTAGATCTATCCCTATAGATCCGGATACCTAAGATGCGTTGGGCCTCTCCAAAGTCTTTCATTTGGAAATGTATTCCTAGCCACTCCTTTACAGAAGTGAGCATTGGAATATCATTCCCAATGAGTAGTATGTCATCTACATACAAGACTAGAAAAGTTACTTTACTCCCACTAAAATTCATGTATAAACACGGTTCCTCGACACTTCGAGTGAAACCATTTTGTTTAATTACATGATCAAAACGATGATTCCAACTCCTGGATGCTTGCTTAAGACCATAGATGGATCTCTTAAGTTTGCATACCTTCTTAGGGTTTGATGGATCCACAAAACCTTCAGGTTGTGTCATGTACACTTCCTCTTCTAGAATCCCATTCAAGAAGCCGGTTTTGACATCCATTTGCCAAATCTCATAATTATGAAATGCGGCAACCGCTAAGATAATCCTTATGGATCGAAGCATGGCGACTGGGGCGAAGGTTTCGTCATAGTGAAGACCATGAACTTGGGTGAAACCGTTTTTGCCACCAATCTAGCTTTTATAAACCATCATTATTCTGTCTATGCCCAAGTTTTGATCTTAGATCCACTTACATACCTGAAGGATGTCGTCCTCCTTAGGTAAATCAACCAAGTCCCATACTGATTTGTCGTACATAGAATCCCCATTTCGGATTGCATGGCTCCTACGCATAAACTTTGATCGGGATAGAAATTGCTTGCTTTGTAGGTATAGGTTCGTGTCCTTTCCAAAAGTAAAAACATTATATCCCATCACCTTCCTCTATAATACCAAGGTATCTATCAGGTTGATGACTAATTCTGCTTGACCTCCTAGGTTCCGAAGGAATAATGACCGTGTCAGACGAAGAGGGAACGTTTTCCTCGTCGTCCTTTTCGGTTTGTGGCTCTTGGACTTCATCAATTTCAAATTTTCTCCCACTCTGTCTTTTAGAAATAAAATCATTTTCTAAAAAGACTGCATCACGAGACACAAACACTTTGTCCTCGTGTTTATTGTAGAAGTAATAAGCACGTGATTCCTTTTGATATCCTACAAAAAGACATTTGTCAGATTTGGGTGCGAGTTTATCGTCAGACTTATTCTTAACAAAAGCCTCGCATCCCCAAATTCTCATAAATGACAAATAAGGGACTTTTCCTGTCCATATCTCAAATGGAGTCTTGTTTGCTGCTTTAGACGGGCTTCGATTTAGGGAAAATATTGCAGATAAGATAGCAAAACCCCAAAAATATCAGGAAGCTCTGTTAGACTCATCATAGATCGAACCATATTAATAACGTTCGATTCTCTGTCTCCTTTTCGGATACAAAACACGTTTAATTGAGGTGTTTTCCAGGAGGAGTCCTTGTGATACTATACCGCATTCTTTCAGTGTGAATCAAAATTCAATGGGTTCCATATTCACACCAACGATCGGATCGTAGGGTTTTAATCTTTTATTCAATTGGTTTTTCCTCTACTTCATTTTGAAAATCTTTAAACTTTTGCAAAAGCATCACTTTTATGCCTCATCAGTGACATCCCATAGCTACTCAAGTCGTCGGTAAAAGTAATGAAGTAGTGATAACCACCTCTAGCTTGGAAAGTCATTGGACCGCACACATCCGTATGTATAAGGCCTAATACTTCACTTGCTCGTGTCCTTTTTCCCGTAAAACGAGCACGAGTCATCTTGCCTAGAAGACAAGATTCGCATACACCATAAGATTCGTAATCGAATGGTTTGAGTACTTTAGATGAAACAAGTCTCTTTATGCGTCGTTCGTTTATGTGCCCTAAACGACAATGCCAAAGGTATGATTGATTAGGTTCACCTGTTCTGAGCTTCTTGTTTTCTACATGATAGACCTCTTTTGCAATATCTAGAACATAAATACCTCCAATAGAAATGGCCTCGCCATAAACCATTGCATTAAAAGCAAAAGTACAACAGTTGTTCTTAATGCAAAAAGAAAAACCTTCCATGTCTAACACGGAAATGGAGATAATGTTCTTGGTAAGAGTTGGTACATAATAGCAATTATTTAAATACAACTCTAAACCATTAGGCAAAAGAAGAACGTAGGTGCCCACGGAAACTGCGGCTACCTTAGCTCCATTTCCCATGCGTAGGTCCACGTCCCCCTTGGCTAGTGCTTGCACGTCCCTCAGCCCCTGTACATGATTACAAAGGTGAGAACCACAACCGGTATCAAATACCCAAGAAGAGGTACTAGCAAAGTTAATATCTATCATATAGAGTGATGAAAGAATTTTACCTGACGTTGTCACACAACCGTCTTTCTTGTCTTTCAAGTACTTGGGGCAATTGCGTGTCCAATGCCCTTTGCCATTACAATAATAGCAATCCGCCTCCGCGTGTTTGTTGACTTTGGGTTTGGCCTTATAAAAGACCTTTGCCTTTCCCTTGCCGGATTTCTGGAAAAGAGTCTTACCCTTTCCCTTGTCCTTCCTTACCCCAAGGTTCATGTTCTTCATTTTCATGGAAAGAACATCCTTGGTTTCACTCCCACTAGCCTCCATGTCCCTCTCCGCTTGGGTGAGGAGTGCATGGAGTTCATGGAAACTCTTGTCCATGCCATTCATGTTATAGTTCACCCTAAATTGGGTGAACTTAGGTGTGAGTGAATGCAGGATCTTACCCACCACCAATTGCTTCGGAATTTTGCACCCTAGACGCTCTAAGGTGTCCGCGTGCTCAACCATTTTGAGCACGTGTGGGCCAACTTTTTGGCCCCTTTGAAGCTTAGTGTCAAAGAATTTCGTAATCGCCTCATATTGGAGAATTTTAGGGGCTTGCGAA